>JAJOOE010008505.1:0-34529 GCA_036250405.1 Solanum raphanifolium | reverse complement strand
TCTCTTTTATATATATATATATATATATATATATATATATATATATATATATATATTATTTTCAAATTCGGCTCATCTTCATTTTTCCAATTTCTTGCTTAGATAGGATAATGTTCAAACTTTCAAATCTATTTTTGTTGTTTCATATCCTTACTTCAACTACTTTTGTACGTATGAAGATGATTCTTATTCTTTATTTGTAAGATCAAACGTAAAGAATCTAGGCTTAATTATGCATGTTAAAATTTAATTTTTCATCACACAGGCCACAAGAATGTGAGTGGTTCCGTGCCAAACTCCAACTACAACTCTGCCTAACAGCCTAACCTTAACGCTTTACTTAACATCAAATTAAGCTTATGATGAGGTTTCATGTACCGTCAAATCTCTCTAAAAAATTGGAAATCTTGGATATTTGTTTTGGATTATGGATTGGACTTCAAATTTTATTTTTTAAAATATATGAATTTTGGATTGGAGACTGTCAAACCTTTATATAACAACATTGTTACAAAATGAGGCCCCTTTAATTTCTAGATAAGGGTGTGCATAGGTCGGTTCGGTTTTAAGTATTATCGGTTTTTAGTTTTTAAAAGTTCTGAACCAATAACCAAACTAATAAGATAATTTTTATCGGTTTTGATCCATAACGGTTCGGTTTAACCAATAAAAAAATGCTTACAAATCAAATGTAACACCTCAGAATTTGGAAAAGAGAGAAACTGAGTTTTTGGGTTGCATGTTGTGTCTACAGTTCCCATCTACGGACCGTAGAAATTTCTACGGGCCGAAGGTGGCTATCGTAGGAATTTGGAATTTTTTTTTCAAAACAAGTCTCAGTACCCTTTATACGGTTCATCAGGACAACCCATCCTCCCACGTACGAGTCGTAGATAGGTCTCATAGGTTACCCCTAAACTACGTGAAATTTTAAAGTTTAAGGTTGGTTTCTTTGGTTGGCATGTATGGATCGTAGGTAGACCTACGACGAGCCGTACATGAGTACCGTCAAAAGTTGGTCTAAAGTAATAGTCTCTGATCATTTCTATTGTGACCAGAATGGTCCGTAGAAGGACCTACAGACCGTACGTAGGAATGGATCGACAATTATTTTTAAGGGCTTTTAACTCTTTTTCCTAATCGATTAATACCTAAACTAAGTCACTTTGATCTTAATCCTAAGCCCTATATAAGTCTTTTAAGCCTAAAAACTACCCATTATAAATCATTCTTCTAAAATCCCTAAATTCCCTCCAAGATCACCCCAAAATTTCCCTCAGGAACTAAGGAGGGAGAAAGCTAGGGTTTGGCTTGAAGAGCTCCAATTCACCATTGATTGCTAAGGTATGATAGTATTAATTGATATTTATGTCATCCAATCTTATGTGTACAAAAGTAGACACACACGTCCTATGTGGCATAATACATGTACGACGCCACATAAGATGAAAATTGCCTCGTAGGACATGTGTGTATACTTATTTATTGTTATACAAATTTAGCTATATTTGTGTACACTCAAAATTGAAGAGCGTAGATGCTTTGAATCTATATTAAAGGGTACTTTTATATATTATGCCTTTTTTTATTATTCTCATTGTTTTTGGCATCATTAGTGATAATTTATCAAGAATGTTAATAGTTCCACACTTTATTTATTTATTATTTTCAAATTCGGCTCCTCTTCATTTTTTTCAATTTCTTGCTTAGATAGGATAATGTTAAAACTTTCAAATCTCTTTTTGTTGTTTCATATCTTTACTTCAACTACTTTTGTACGTATGAAGATGATTCTTATTCTTTACTCCCTCTGTCCATTATTAATTGTCATTTTGTATTTTTCAAAAGTTAATTTGACTAATTTTCAAAATTAAATTCGATTACATTAATTTGATATTTTAAGCAAAAAAATTAGATATTCAAAAACTATACGAAAAGTAGTATAAATTACAATTTTTTGCATATCAATATGATGAAAAAATATACATCGTAAAATGTTAGTCAAAGTTATTATGATTTGATTCTAAAAATGAAAACTATGACAATTAAATGGGAGAAATTAAAGGTTCTCGATTTTACACATAAAGTTAATTGCTTCTTTTTTTTATCTCGATTTTCCTTGGTCCTTCAAGTGAGTACTTATAGAGCTAATTGTTTTCTTTGTCTTGTTTTCTCTTAGTATGTCTAGTGTTTTTTTTTTTATAGGAAAGACTTATCCTTTCTTTACATAATTCAATTATAAAAAATTAAAGATTCAAAAGAGAGGTCCACTTCTCGAAATTTTAAATTACATGAGTTACCCTATAAAGAACTGCTCTTTGAATTTTAAGAGAAAAAGAGGCCCGCTTCCATTCTCCATAAAAACTTAAGTACATGTAGTAAGTATCATTTATTGAAACAAAATAATAAATAACAAAAAAAAATTAAAGTAAAGGATTTTGATAAATAATATTATCCGAAGATAATTCGTCTAGAAGACATTAGGTGAGATATTTGCATCATCTGATGGAATCTGTGAGGAGGATGAAGCTCCATTTTCTAGCTGCTCCAAATGTTCGTTCAAATTAAATTCACCGGAAGTTAACCAAGCTTCAAACTTCATTGTATCATGTACACTGAATTGGTCTATGGACTCCCACCAACCTATATCTCTAGCCTCATTCATTCGGTCTAATTTTTCATTTGCAATCTTTTTTCTTTCATCCAATTCATTAAGAATATCATTAAATTGACTTACTTTTTTGTGTGCTTCTACAGCAACAAGTCGGTCACTTGCATTTAATTTTGTTGTAGGATTTATAAAACGATCAATGACCACATTAGAGGTTGGACTAATAAAGGAATAAGGTATACCTTTCGGTGAAGACATAACAATTTCAAGATCGACATCACATTCTCTAACAAGTTCACAACCTTTTTTGTATAAGCCAGGAAGTCGTTTAGAGAATGTGGTGAATTGAGCAGATTCATTCTCTATTTTCGCCAATGGAATTTTTTGGCGTCCTGCTGTCTTCTTATGCTCCATGATAGAATATAATAAAATATATTACTTAATTATTTCTTAAAAAATATGTTTACTAAAAAGAGGAAATATCTTACATATTTATATACATAAATTTCACAGTGGTCATTAAATTACTTGCCAAATATCCCAATAAAAGTAATTTTTTCTTGATATTGAAAGTTATTAAGGAAAATTTATATTAATTTTGATATTCAAAATCTGATGTTATAACATAAATAAATCTAAAAGTTAATTTAAATAGGTAAGTTGGTGTTTAATATAGTAGATGAAAGTTATCAATTTGTAATTAACTATTGTGAAATATTTTACCAATACTAGAATCTTTTGGTTATTTTATAGTAACTAAATCAAATTTTGCACTTGCTCAAATAAAAATAAATCTACTATTTAACTTGAAAAGAAAAAATATATTAATGTACTTACAATTTAAAAATAATAGATCCTTCACCTTGTAAATTGATGTTCATTTAAGAAGAATAAACCTAAATAAGTCAAACATTCAAACTAATAATAATGAGTGAATGTATAATGATAGGCGTAATTCATGTATCATTTAATTTTTGCATAATAAGTATGTAATTTACGTGTATTGGCTAGCAAAAAGTAAATAGTGAATCAGACCGGACATTTGTGGAAAGATAGATCCCTTTATTTTATCAATTCCAAACTTCTAAGGGATAGTTTGCTGTGAGGGATAACAACATATAGTCTCGGGATTAAAATATGATGCCACTTAATTTATTTTTTGGTTGACCAATCTGAAATAACTTATCGCATAATTAATAATTAATACCGAATTAAGTTATCTCTATCCATAGGTTGTATAGTAATCTCATCATATTTTTATCATGTGATAAACTCATTAAATAACAAAATTACTCTTCAAATCTTTTAATTTTTTCCTGTATTTCACTTTCCTTTATCCATAATAATTTCATGATTACTTTTAAATCTCTTTTAAAACTATTTTCGTTATTGTGTTGTTTTCTATTGAATCAAAAGGCTTTTAAAAGAATCTTCATTATAACTAAATCATTTGTAATTATAACACATCGGATCTCAAAACGAAGAAAATCCTATTTTTCAGAAAATCTGGTGCCAGTACCAACGGAACCACCCACGGATCGTAGGTGGGATCACAGACCGTAGGCGGGGTTCCGTCGTTAAGGCTCAAATCTTTATAGTCTCTGATCCCACCCACGGTAGACCAGTATGGTCTGTGGTTGGACCTACGGAACGTAGGACTGACCGTAGGTGAGGGTCAGTAGCCAGATAGAGGGAAATTGATGTTGTGTCAACTTCAAATGGTCATAACTCTTAGCACAAAAGGAATTAGGTGACCCATGACCTATCAAATGAAAGATAATAGAATCGTCTTTCCAATGCCACCGAGTTTGCTAAAATTCCATATCCGTGTAAAATGTTATGCTCGTTTTAGTGAAGTCCTCTCGGGCAGACTTGACCGACGACCCCTACCTATGGTTGATAGGTCAACCCGTGGACCGTAGGTCCCTCCATGGGTGGCCTTCATTGGAATTAATTCAGGGTCGTTTTGGTCCTTTCCCCTATGCGTTGGGCACTTAAACTACGTCGTTTGATCCCTAAACTACGTAGTTTTGGTCAGTTTATGCCTAGTAACTTAGTCAGATCTAGTTTGATCTTTCAGTTATTATTGAACTCTTAGTATATTTCATATATTCAGACTAGTTGGGTATTCCCCACTTTCAGTTACTACTGTTTTAGCTTCCGTGTAGTATCTCTTTATTCATATCGTTTTAGTACGCTTATGATATGCCAGGTTCAGGGTTAGCTTGGTGTCACTTGTGATCTTAGGTCCTGTGTTTACGTCAAGGGGGTAGTCTCGGGGCGTGACAGTAATTGGAAGCTTTCTCTATTTTTCATCATTCTTTTGTTACGTGAAATGCTTCAGTTTGAATGTAAAGCGGATGTAATGCCTATTACTTTGTATCCAATTTCCACTCCCATTTGACTTTTTTTGCTTTTGTTTTCTTTTGTATTGTATATGATTATGTTTAATGGTTTTACAAGCACAAGAATTAATTTTTTTTTTGCTTATTTGACAAATATTTTATTGTGTTGTAAAACTTAAGAACAAAAGAACAATATAAAGAGAAAGACAAGAAGAATATAAGACAAGAGGAACAATATAAGATAACTTTCTTTCTTTTGAGTGTTCACCAAATCTTCAAGTGTGTACAATATGAACCTTTATGCCTCTATGTATAGTGTAACATATAGACATACAAAAGGCTAGTCATAAACATGACATTAAACATGAATATAATGGATGAGGTTTTGGAGATGAAAGTTTACATGAATAATGATCATAAAGGTGGAGGTTATTTTCGTAATGGAAGGAAGTAATGTAGTAACTTCTTGGTGTAGTGGACATCCACACTATATAATTTTATAACACTCCCCCTTGAATGTCCATAGATAATATGCCTCGTTAAAACCTTACAAGGAAAAAACCCCGTGGGAAAAAATCCTAGTGAAGAAAAAAGAGTACACACATCTTTTGATACACTTTGAATGTTGCCTCGTTAAAATCCATACCAGGAAAACCCAATTAGGGTAAAACCATGGTTAAGAAAAAGAGTACAACACGTATTTTTCTCCCCCCGATAAAAACTTTACTTGATATCTAGAAGATGATGCATTCTAATCTTATATCACAACTTCTCAAATACTAATGTTGGCAATCCTTAGTGAATAAGTTTACAAGATTATCACTTGAACAGGTCTTTGAACGTCTATCTCACCATTTTGTTGAAGATAATGTGTGAAAAAGAATTTTGGTGAAATATGTTTTGTCTGATCTCCTTTGATTGTATTCTCCCTTCAATTGAGCTATATATTATTTTCGTATATGGTGATTGGAATATCCTTTGCCAAAGGAAAATCACATGTTTTGTGAATATGATAGATCATGATTCCAACCAAACACACTCCCGGCTTACTTCATAGATCAATATTATTTCTGCATGATTTGAAGAAGTGGTTACCAATGTTTGATTCTTTGAATGCCAAGATATTGTTGTGCCTCCATATGTAAACAAATAGCTCATTTCCGATCGAGCTTTATGCATATCAAATAAATATTCTGCATCTACATAATCAAATCATTTCTGACTCAGAGATTGATCATTTCAATTTTATTGAAGCTCGTCTTTTCTTCTCAAAGAAAATCACATATCTTCTATGTGTTGAGTCACTTGCTTTGTTAGCTTCTTGGCCTTATAACTTGTATGATAATCCATTCACAAAACTTTCGTTATATGTGTGTATATATCAAATAATCTTCTAGAATTTGCATAACCAACAATTTGTAAGTGCACCAATTGCACTAATACATGGCATTTTAAATCATTTTCTTGAGGTTGAAAAGATTTTTTCTGTGCTAAGCAATCTCAGAATCATTGGGTACTCAATGGAATTGTTTTAAGACCTTTTAAATTCTTCAAGAATTTTCATATAACCTTCATCGTCTAGTTAGACATGATAATCAGTCATTATACATATTCAAGTATTTCATCTATTGCTAGACTGAAATAAGTCTCATTGCATCCACCACTGGAGAATATATCTCCATTTAATAATGTCACGACTTTGCGAAAACCATTTATGCCCCGAGGCACAAAACGTACTTTATATCTTATGATTACACTTTCGCACAATGATTCATTTGTACCCCACTGACATATATTTTGATCTATGAACTATAAGTTAAAAAACATCACTTTTCTAAGTGAAACAAAATATTCTTGAATAGTGCATTTTATTTGGCCAATCATTTATCTGTCCACATCATATGACAACTTTGAATTCAAGATCCTCGTAATCATTTATAGCATTGAGTGCTACTTCATATCAAAGATACTGTCGACGGTCATTTGACTTGATTTCAATACGACATAACTTATTGATATCTCTTCATTTTTTAATCATATCATGTACCTGAACCTTTGCCAAGGTTTTATGAAGTGTTATGTCATAGTACTCTTTCAAAGCAATTACCTCATTATCATGACCATTTGATAATTTGCTCCTCTCTTTCCTCAAGGAGTTTTATGTTTGGAATCGATTGGTCTATCACGCTTCTGGTGTACCATAGACTCTATCCTTCAAGGACTATTTATTGGAGCATTTGCAGCTTAATTAAAAAATTGGGTCAACAAATACATCTGGCAAATTATTTGCAACTGTAACATCTCGCTAATTGAAAAAACTAGAAAGAAGTTAAAAATTGGAAATAGTCATTTTTGGAAAGAATATAAAATCTGGAAAATTTGTTAAGTATGTTAAGTTGAGTTTTTGGTCAAAATAAAACGACCATAACTCCTAGTTCAGGATGATTTAGGTGTGTTTCCAGATGTCTTAGGAAATATCTTGGAATAATCTTTCCAACGCCTCCAAGTTTGCGCGATTCCGAGTTCGTATGAGTGAGATATGCCCATTTGAAGTTGGGTTGTTCAAATAAGGAAAGTCTAAACCCGGATTTTGGAAGGGAATTTTAGTCTTTTCCTTTCCCAATTATTTTGATTCATTTTTAGGAGATTAATAGGGGTTTAATCAGAATTATATCAGTTTGGAAAAGTTGAAGTTCACGCTAAGGCTTGAAGAAAAGAGTAAAGAGGAGAAGAAAAGTCAAGATTCGTCAAGAACGTTTAAGTTTATTTATGGATTTCGCCAAGGATTCAATCCTACGAGATATGTGAGATCACATAGCATTGGGTTAGTTAACCCACACGCCAATCACGATTTAATTCAGCGAAGTATAATTGATTTGAAAGTAAATCCTATGAGTTCTTGATGAAATTCGTTTGAATTCTTGTGGGTTTGTGTTGTTGAAGATCTCTTGAGTTTGATTCATTTTTTGGGTGTGATTTAGAGTTGAATCTTGTATATATTGAGGGTATAGTTGATTCTAAGTGTTTCGGGAAAGAACCAAGTCGAAATAGGGGGGTTTAGAGATGAAAAATGAAAGAGAAAAGTCGGAGTGCGCCTGGGTAGAGGCCTGGGGCACCGCCCCTTTCAAAGCCCCAAGAAGGGGTCTCTGAATTTTGGGCTGTGGGGAGCCGCGCCAGCCAGAGTGCCCCACCTCAGCCTCTGAAATTCAAGGGCTGGCGCCCCGCACCTCTCAGAGCACTTGGGACACCAATTCTTCTCATTTCTTCCCCATCTTTCCATACTAGTTCCTTAGCAAGATACCTATATTTTCTAGTTGATTCCAACACTCTAAGTTATGTCTAAACATCATGAAATCATCCATAAACATGAGATCATGAACTTTTAATCCATAATTCAATTCAAGGAAAGTTAAGAGTCAAGTCTAGAAGTTAAGAATCAAGTCAAGACAAGTTCATAAAGTTTTTCAAAAGTCTTTTACAAACGTTTTAACTTTGTTTTAAGGCTTAAGCTTTGAGTTATCTAAGGATAAGAGTAAAAGTTCATTTCTTCAAAGATATAACGGGAACTAAGTATTCCCAAGAGTTTAAGATGTTTTCACATTTGAACAAGAAAGGGAAATGCCAATTTCCAAGAAAGTTTTTAAGCTAAGTTTTGAGTAATTATCTCAAACCAAAGAAAGAGTTTTGTTTTAAAAACATATGAGCTAAGTACATTTTGGAAGTAGCATTGAGCACCGATATGGGGACGCGAGTTCATAATAACTCAAGTCTCCATAAACCATGCAGCCATCATGGGTAGTAAAGGATCATACTTTTTAGATGAATCCTAAGTGCTTTTTAGCATAGACTAGTGGATCCAATTAGTTAAGGCGTTCTATATGACGGCAAAGTATAGGACAGTTCTGGCAGTGTGAGCAAGACATTGTATCACCACTTAGGCTCATAGTGGTGGTTGTCGGTTAGAGAAGCTCCCACATAAATTATATTACTTTATTATATGAGTAATTTGAGTTGTTATTGCATATTGCTTTCTACTGTTTTAAAAGCTTTCCTTATATTGCATGTGTATTATTGCTTTATATTGAGGTAAGTTATTCATGAGTTGAGTAAAGCCAAGGCAAGTGTTTCTTTCAGATTCCTTCAAGCATATGCTATGTTTAGTATTCTCCTTGCATACTCGTACATTCAATGTACTGATGCCATTTGGCCTGCATCATTTTATGATGCAGACACAGGTAACTAGGATCAACATCCAAGCCTCGTTGATCCAGTTGAGCACTCAGAATCAGTTGGTGAGCCTTTTTGCTATCCGGAGGACTCCTTTTATCATTGCTTTTTAGTATTTCAGTTGTTAGGATGATTGGGGGTCTTGTCCCGACATCCCTCCTTGTTTTAGAGGCCAAGTTGAATGTTTGACTTTTAAACGTTTTAAGTTATTCTATTTAAGCAGTTGAGTAGAGATGCATTGAATTCTTGTGTTAATGCTTTTAAGTCTTTTGCTAAGTAAGTTAGGCCAAGGGTGATCTTGGGGAAAATAATGGTTCTCGAGTGCCAATTCAGCCTAGGGTGTAGGCTCGGGGAGTGACAAACTTGGTATCAGAGAACATAGTTCAAGACTGCTAGGGAGTCTATCAAGCCGTGTCTGTAGATTCCTAGTTATCGGTGTGAAGCGCACAACATCTCTAATTAGGAGGCTACAATACTTAGGAAATTATCTCACTTCTTTCATACTCATTTCGTGCGATAGAGTTCATCTTTTTAAGGTCTCTTTCTAATTCGTGCTTATACGTGTTTTTAGTTAATTATGCCTCCATGAAGAGCTGTCAGAGGTCGTCTTTCTTGGTGTAATGTTGAGGAGCAATGAGTACCTAATGCACCTGAAGTGCAACCCCAAGGAGAAGCCATGAATGCTGAGTTCAGGGAAGCGATAAGAATGTTGAATCAACTTGTGACCAACAAAGCTAGGCAGAGAGAACCGACAGTAAGGGAATGATACTTCGAGGATTCGTGAGTTCTTGAGGATGAATCCTCCAAGTTTCATTGGTTCAAGCACTTCCGAGGATCCAGAGAGTTTTGTTGAGGAACTAAAGAAGGTATTTGAGGTTATGCACATTGCCGCTGCTGAGCGAGTAGAACTAGTTGCATATAACCTGAAGAATATTGCTAGGACTTGGTTTGACTAGTGGAAGGAGGGTAGAGCTGATGGAGCACCACCTACGAGTTGGGCTTGTTTTGAGGAGGCCTTCTTAGGGCGTTTCTTTCCCCGAGAACCGAGAGAGGCCAAGGTACGAGAGTTTCTCACCCTTAAGCAGGATACATTAAGTGTTCATGAGTATGGTTTAAAGGTCACTCAACTGTCCCAATATGCTCCGGAGATGGTTGCAGATATGAGAAGCAGGATGAGTCTTTTTGTTGCTAGGTTGTCCCGTCTGTCAAGCAAAGAGGGAAGTGAAGCTATGCTAATTAGGGACATGGATATAGCGAGGTTGATGGTTTATGTGCAGCACGTTGAAGAAGAGAAGCTGAGGGATAGGGAGGAGTTTAGAAATAAGAAAGCAAAGACAAGGAATGAGTTCAGGCAGCAGAGAAATAATGTGAACCGATCTTCTTTCCAACAAAAGCAAAAGGGACCTGCTCCATCATCTGCTAGTGCACCTGCACCCAGAAACAAGAGTGAGTATAATAGTCAGAATTCCCAACACTTCAAGTCTAGACCTTCCCAATCTCAGGGTAGTGTGGCACAAAGAGGTAACTGGGATCCTGCATGTGCTAAGTGTGGTAGAACCCACCCAGGTAAATGTTGCGATGGTTTTACAGGTTGTTTCAAGTGTGGACAAGAGGGTCATTTCATGAAAGAGTGCCCTAAGAACCAATAAGGTAATGGGAATCAGGGCAATAGAGCCTAATATTTATCAATTGCTCCACTAGACAGGGCTGCACCTAGAGGAGCTACTTTCGGTACTAGCGGAGGAGCAAACAGCCTTTATGAGATCACTAGTTGTCAAAAATAAGAGAATTTTCCAAATGTTGTCACTGGTATGATCAAAGTCTTTACTCTTGATGTTTATGCTTTGCTAGACCCATGAGCAAGTTTATATTTTATGACTCCTTATGTTGCAAATAATTTTGATGTTCTTCCTGAGAAACTCTGTGAACCCTTTTCTGTTTCTACACCTGTTGGGGAGTCTATTCTAGCTGAGCGAGTATATCGTGATTATATCATTTCCATCAATCGCAAGGACACCATGGCTGATTTAGTCGAATTAGTCATGGTAGATCTTTATGTCATTCTTGGTATGGACTGGCTTCATGTCTGTTATGCCACAGTTGATTGTAGAACTCGAGTTGTCAAGTTTTAGTTTCCAAATAAGCCAGTCTTAGAGTGGAAAAGTAGTTCAGCAGTGCCTAAGAGTCGTTTTATTTCGTACCTTAAGGCAAGAAAGTTAGTTTCCAAGGGGTGTGTCTATCACTTAGTCCGAGTTAATGACTCTAGTGTTGAGATACCTTATATTCAGTCAGTTTCAGTAGTAAAAGAGTTTCCAGAAGTATTTCTAGATGATCTACCCGGAGTCCCTCCTAAGAGAGAGATAGACTTCGGTATAAATGTTCTTCCAGATACTCATCCTATATATATTCCACCATATAAAATGGCACTAACAGAGTTGAAAGAGCTTAAAAAACAGTTGAAAGATCTCCTAGATAAAGGTTTCATTCGACCAAGTGTCTCACCTTGGGGCGCTCCGATCTTATTTGTGAGAAAGAAAGATAGTTCCCTTAGAATGTGTATAGATTATCACCAATTGAACAAGGTAACCATCAAGAATAAGTATCCTCTTCCGAGAATTGATGATCTTTTCAATCAACTTCAGGGTGCTACTTGTTTCTCTAAGATAGACCTCAGATCAGGCTACCATCAGTTAAGAGTGAGGGAATGTGATATTCCAAAGACAGCCTTAAGGATCCGTTATGGTCATTATGATTTCCTAGTAATGTCCTTTGGTTTGACCAATGCACCCGCGACATTTATGGACCTTATAAATAGAGTATTCAAGCCTTATTTAGATATGTTTGTTATCGTGTTCATTGATGACATACTAATTTATTCAAGGAAGGAAGAAGATCATGCTAGTCATCTCAGAATAGTTCTCCAAACTCTAAAGGATAGAGAGTTGTATGCTAAGTTCTCGAAATGTGAGTTTTGGCTTGAGTCTATGGAATTTTTAGGCCACATTGTTTCCGATGATGGAATTAGAGTTGATACCTAGAAAATAGAGGCAGTGTAGAATTGGCCTAGACCCACATCTCTAACCGTTATTAGGAGTTTCTTGGGTTTGGCTGGCTATTATAGAGGGTTCGTAGAGGGATTCTCATCTATTTCATCCCATTTGACCAAGTTAACTCAGAAGATAGTGAAGTTTCAATAGTATGAAGCTTGTGAGAAAAACTCTCAGGAATTGAAAAAGAGGTTGATTACTGCCCCAGTATTGACCTTAACAGAAGGCACGCAAGGCTTCGTTGTTTATTGTGATGCGTCTAGAGTTGGTTTGGGTTGCGTGTTAATGTAGAATGGCAAGTTCATAGCTTATGCCTCCAGACAGTTGAAAGTTCATGAGAGGAACTACCCAACCCATGATCTAGAGTTGGCTGCCGTAGTATTTTCTTTGAAAATATAGCACCATTATCTTTATGGTGTTCATGTGGATGTGTTCACCGATCAAAAGAGTCTTCGGTATGTGTTTACTCAGAAATAGCTTAATCTCCAACAAAGGAGGTGGTTAGAATTACTCAAGGATTATGCCATGAGTATTCTTTACCATCCAAGTAAGGCTAATGTTGTTGTTGATGCACTGAGTAGGTTGTCTATGGGTAGTACCGCCCATTTTGAGGAAGATAAGAAAGAACTAGCAAAGGATGTGCATAGGCTTGCACGATTAGGAGTTCGACTAATGGATTCCACAGAAAGAGGAGTGGTGGTGATGAATGGGGCTGAATCATCATTAGTGTCAGAAGTAAAAGAGAAGCAAGACCAAGATCTTATTTTGCTTGAATTGAAAGAAAATGTTCATAAGCAAAAAGTATTGGCTTTTGAAAAAAGGGGAGATAATGCATTGAAATATCAAGGTAGGTTGTGTTTACCAAGGGTGGATGAACTCCAAGGAAGGATCATGGAGGAACTCATAGCTCTAGATATTCCATTCATCTGGGTTCCACAAAAATGTATCATGATTTGAGAGAAGTTTATTGGTAGAGTAGTATGAAGAAGGGCATTGCAAAGCTTGTTACTAAGTGTCCGAATTGCCAACAAGTTAAAGTAAAGCATCAAAGGCCCGGTGGTTTGGCTCAAAATATAGAACTTCCAGAATGGAAGTGGGAGATGATCAATATGGACTTCATCACAGGTTTACCAAGGTCTCTCAGGCAGCACGATTCCATTTGGGTGATTGTCGATAGAATGACAAAATCAGCACATTTTCTACTGGTAAAGACTACCCATTCAGCAGAAGACTATGCTAAGCTGTATATTCAAGAGGTGTTAAGACTTCATGGGGTTCCATTCTCTATTATTTCAGACAGAGGTGGGTAATTTACTGCACATTTTTGGAAGTCATTCCAGAAAGGCTTGGGTTCGAAGGTGAACTTAAGTACTGTTTTTCATCCTCAGACAAATTGGCAAACAGAGCGTACTATTCAGACCTTAGAGGATATTTTGAGGGCGTGTATGATTGATTTCAAATGTAATTGGGATGATCACCTACCTCTTATAAAATTTGCTTACAACAATAGTTACCACTGTAGCATCCAAATGGCTCCTTATAAAGTTCTCTATGGAGGAAGATGCAGATCTCCTATTGGATGGTTTGAAGTTGGTGAAGCATGGTTGATAGGACCAGATTTAGTTCATCAAGCTATGGAGAAAGTGAAAGTGATTCAAGAGAGGTTGAAAATGGCGCAGAGTTATCAGAAATCCTACACTAATGTTAGAAGAAGAGATTTAGAGTTTGAAGTAGATGATTGGGTATACTTGAAAGTTTCACCCATGAAGGGTGTTATGAGATTTGGTAAGAAGGGGAAGCTTAGTCCCCCGGTATATTGGCCCTTATAAAATATCAAAAAGGGTTGGTAATGTAGCTTATGAGTTGGAGCTACCACAAGAGTTAGCAATGGTACATCCGGTATTTCACATCTCCATGTTGAAGAAGTGCATGGGCGATCCTTCACTTATCATACCAAATGAAGATATTGGTATCAAGGATAGCTTATCTTATGAAGAGATTCTGGTTTAGATTCTAGATCGCCAAATTCACAAGTTAAGGACAAAAGAAGTAGCATCAGTCAAAGTTCTTTGGAGGAACCAATTTGTTAAGAAAGCTACTTGGGAAGCTGAGGAGGATATGAAGAAGAGATATTGACATCTCTTTGAAACCGGATAAATTCCAGACCAAGGTATTAATTCTCTTCTTAGTATTCTTTAATTCATAAGTTGGCATGTTATGTTTTCATTGCTTGTTGGGTGTTTGAGATGAATGTTAGATGTTACACACCTAGCCTACTAAGAGTAATCTCATTCGAGGACGAATGTTCCCAATGGGAAGATATTGTAACATCTTTCTAATTGAAAGAACTAGAAAGAAGTTAAAAGTTTGAAATAGTCATTTTTGGAAAGAATATAAAATCTGGAAAATTTGTTAAGTATGTTAAGTTGAGTTTTTGGTCAATTTCAAATGAAAATAAATCCTAGATCAGGATGAGTTAGTTTTGTTTCTAGATATCATTGGAATAATCTTTCCAACGCCGCCAAGTTTGCGCGATTCCGAGTTCGTATGAGTGAGATATGCCCATTTGAGGTTGGGTTGTTCAAATAAGGAAAGTCTAAACCCGGATTTTGGAAGGGTATTTTAGTCTTTTCCTTTCCCAATTATTTTAATTCATTTTTAGGAGAATAATAGAGGTCTAATCAGAATTAGATCAGTTTGGAAAAGTTGAAGTTCACGCTAGGGCTTGGAGAAAAGAGAACAGAGGAGAAATGAGAAGAAAAGTCAAGATTCGTCAAGAATGTTCAAGTTTGGTTGTGGATTTCGCCAAGGATTCAATCCTACGAGGTATGTGAGATCAAATAGCATTGGTTTAGTTCACCCACGCGCCAATCATAATTCAATTCAGCGAAGTATAATTGATTTGAAAGTAAATCCTATGAGTTCTTGATGAAAGTCGTTTGAATTCTTGTGGGTTTGTGTTGTTGAAGATCTCTTGAGTTTGATTCATGTTTTTGGTGTGATTTCGAGTTGAATCTTGTATATATTGAGGGTATAGTTGATTATAAGTGTTTGGGAAAAGAACCAAGTTGAAATAGGGGGTTTAGAGATGAAAAACGAAGGAGAAAAGTCGGAGTGCGCCTGGGTAGAGGCCTGGGGAGCCGCCCCTCTCAGAGCCCCATGAAGGGGTCTCTAAATTTTGGGTTCTGGGGAACTGTGCCAGCCAGAGTGCCCCACCCCAGCCTCTGAAATTCAAGGGCTGGCGCCCCACACCTCTCAGAGCGCTAGGGACGCCAATTCTTCCCATTTCTTCCCCATCTTTCCGTACTAGTTCCTTAGTAATGTACCTATGTTTTCTAGTTGATTCCAATACTCTAAGGTATGTATAAACATCATGAAATCATCCATACACATGAGATCATGAACATTGAATCCATAATTCAATTCAACGAAAGTTAAGAGTCAAGTCTAGAAGTTAAGAATCAAGTCAAGACAAGTTCATAAAGTTTTTCAAAAGTCTTTTACAAATGTTTTAACTTCGTTTTAAGACTTAATCCTTGAGTTATCTAAGGATAAGAGTAAAAGTTCATTTGTTCAAAGATATTACGGGAGCTAAGTATTCCCAAGAGTTTAAAATATTTTTACATTTGAACAAGAAAGGGAAACGCCGATTTCCAAGAGAGCTTTTAAGCTAAATTTTGAGTAATTATCTCAAACCAAAGAAAGAGTTTTGTTTTAAAAACATATGAGCTAAGTACATTTTGGGAGTAGTATTGAGCACCGATATGGGGACGCGAAATAACTCAAGTCTCCATAAACCATGTAGCCATCATGGGTAGTATAGGATCATACTTTTTAGATGAATCATAAGTGATTTTTAGCATAGACTAGTGGATCCTCTTAGTAAAGACGTTCTATATGACGACAAAGCATATGACAATTCTGACAGCGTGGGCAACATGTTGTATCGCCACCTAGGCTTATAGTGGTGGTTGTCAGTTAGAGAAACTCCCACAGAAATTATATTACTTTATTATATGAGTAAGTTGAGTTGTTATTGCATTTCTTTAACAAACTGAGTCGCTTTCTACTATTTTAGAAGCTTTCCTTATATTGTATGTGTATTGTTGCTTTATACTAAGTTAAGTTATTCATGAGTTGAGTAAAGCCAAGGTAAGTGTTTCTTTCAGATTCTTTCAAGCTTATGTTATGTTTAGTATTCCCCTCGCATACTCGTACATTCAATGTACTGATGCCATTTGGCCTGCATCATTTTATGATGCAGACACAGGTAATCAGGATCAGTATCTAGTGCCTCGTTGATTTAGTTGAGCACTCAGAGTTAGTTGGTGCGCCTCCTTGCTATCTGGAGGACTCTTGTTATCATTCCTTTTTAGTATTTCAGTTGTTAGGATGATCGGGGGTCTTGTCCTGACATCCCTCCTTGTTTTAGAGGCTTCCTAGACAATTAGTAGTTCAATTATCTTTTCATTGTTATTTCTTTCGTTGAGACTTGAATTGCCACTTTGGCCAATTTGAATGTTTGACTTTTAAACGTTCTAAGTTATTCTATTTAAGTAGTTGAGTAGAGATGCATTGAATCCTTGTATTAATGCTTTTAAGTGTTCTGTTGAGTAAGTAAGCCAGGCCAAGGATTCGCTTAGGGCCAACAATGGTTCTCGAGTGCTAATCCCGCCCAGGGTGTAGGTTTGGGGCGTGATATCAACATTTTGCAAATGAAATATATCTTGAACATCAAGTTCACATTTTTTAACCAGGATCTAGATAATTCACCCACACATAATTTTTAGCTGCTAAACATATCTCCCCCTAATGTTAAGAAATCTAATATTTACCCAAACCTCATTTGGGAACCATCTTTGTGCGTGGTGGAGCAATAAATCGTATGTGCACACATCAAATTTTTAGATGGAAATTCTTTGGTTCCTGACCCTGAACCAATTGTGATGTGAGAACTTTGTTGGCTTGATGCATACATGTTAAATAAACTCATATCATACCAAATTTTATTTGAGAGATTTGTTCTCATAATCTATGATCTAGCTATAATTGGAGGCATAAAATTTTTACTAAACCAACCAACATTATCAACATAATTTTATAGTTTGAAATTGTGCTCTTAATTTAACAATTCAAGCAAACAACCTTACAAAAATCAATTTGTAAGTTGATACAAATGCACATGTGACCATACCATAGATGCATCTATTAAATCATAATAGTAATAGGTCCACATGGCAGGTGAATGGGCTCATACTCATCTTTCTATATATTTCAAATAATTTTAGGGGATACAATCCCAACCTTAGCTGATACAATTATCATTTTGTCATGAGAAAAAGCAACAAAAGAGAATTCTTGAAGAATCTTTTATTATATAGACACGTGAATTCTCAATTTCTTTTGCATCACATTTAAACCGGAATGGCCAACCAGTTTTGTCAATTGATGTTTATTCTAGTAAGCTTCTAGTTTACTTTTGCATGTGATTCCTTCATCATTCCCATATTTTTATACAACAAACAAAAGAAAGGCGGGTAACCTTCTATGTAAATATTAATAACCCCCTTTGATTGTAGTAATCTAAAGATATTTAACCTTTCAATAATTTACAGTCTCAATATAACAATTTTTTTCTTTTCAATTTCTCTGAAACTTAAAAAGTTTCTTTTGAGACTTACTACAACCTCAATATTATGAACAGTTTCATTCCTACAGATAGTAACAAATTAGGCTTTCGGAACTCTCAATTAATTTTGTGTATTAACCCAAATTTCACAACATCATTATGATGGTGATCATTTACTTCAAGGAGAAAATTATTATCATTGTCATGGTTAAAATTAGAGAAAGGAAATAAAAACCCCATTAAAGTTGTCCCGTATTTGCATAAAGACACCTTAACTTTCAAAGTGTCCTATCACCCCACAAAACTATTTAATATCTTTGTAAATGGGCCATTTTGACCCATTTCCTTGTCTGGGTTGTTACCACGCACATGAGGCACGTCATGCATCGTTTTCACTGCCATGGACCAGTTTAAAAGTGCCACGCGTCATTTTCTTTCTTTATTATTAATTATTTAATCACTTTATATCATCTTCCCCAAATTTAAACCCAAAATAGCCATTGATAGCCTAATTTTTCGATTTCATGGTTTTTTCCATAGCCCTATAGTAGCAATTACTCAAAAACACAACGAAGAACTATAAAATCCTAATAATGGCAACTATAGTAGGTCGATTTCAACACTTTTACACTATAATAATCCCTAAAATCATAATAATCGAAAAAAAGATATTTATCATATGAACTACCCTAATTTGTTAAACCTTCAATTCTTTGTCCCTCCAAGAATCTTCACTAAGACACATCAACAACGAGATTATCAACACCAACACGGCGAGAAAACTTTTCTATTTCTTCAGATTTTATGGAAAGTTGAGAAATAAGAAAAGAAAAGGAGAAGACGATTTTTCTTCAAAGAATAGGGTCGGGTTGGGTCGGATTGAATTCTATCACAGGGAGTGAGCAACACGCGCCACTACATAGACGAGGGAATGGGTCAAAATGGCCCATTTACAACGATATTAAATAGTTTTGTGGGGTGATAGGACACTTGGAAAGTTAAGGTGTCTTTATGCAAATATGGGACAACTTTGATTGTGTCTTTATGTCTTTACTCTTAAAATTATTACATTCAAGTCTTATTTCTTGACAACCAATGACAAATTTGTGTTAACACACAACAATATTTATTTTGTGGTGTGACCACAATCTTTTTAGGAAATAATTATTTCTTTCTTTTGTCATTCAATAGTTCATAATATAACATACCACAATATTTGTGTAGTACTCAAAGTATATGACCAAACGATCATTAATTTATGTCAAAATATTTCTTTTCAATCTCTCAAACCTCCTGTATAGGTGAGATGCGACATTTATCCAACCATACATGCGCATGTCCTTATCCATACGAACACAAGTCACATTTTCTTCAAGAAATAGACTATAACCATTTATACATACTCCATAAGTTTTGATTAGAAACTCATTGTCATATTTTAATATTTGACATATTTATATGACCCACCTCAACATCACCTTGAAATGTCAAGTGAGCTACCACTTTGTATTCCTTTATTTTTATGGAGGATTTACAAAACTTTTCAAATTGGGTTGCACCAACAACAGTGTGCTCAATAACTTTTCATACCACGTTGATGGCCAAAAATTACCTTCATATTTGAAGAACCATCTTAAGAACTCATAATGTTCTTACTTTTAATTACAACAATGATGACCATTACATTTTACCACACTCATATTCATACATTAAACACTTGTCAATTTCAGACACATTATGTCCTACTACCACATTCACATAAGAGAATGGAGCAAATCAGGTGGACAAATTTCATGATTTTTATCAAGAGCATATCAATTAGCTCAGTCATCATTACATCTGTAACACCCCAGAAAATATTTTGAACTAAGACTCGAACCATCCTTCGTTGTGAGTAGGATTTTACCGAGGAGTTAAAATTTCTTAAGTGTTAAGTTCACTAGATGTAGCACCTTGAGTTCAAAAATTAACTAAATTGGAAATAGCAAAATCTGAAATTTTGCAAGTTATGCTTAAGTATGAGTTTTGGGTCGACTTAAAACAACTATAACTTCTAGCTCAAGATGAGATAGGTGTGATACCAGATGCCGTAGGAAATAACTTTGAATTATCTTTCCAACACCACTGAGTTTTCTAAATTTTGAGTTCGTATGAGGGAGATATGTCTATTTGAAGTTGGGCTGTCTAGATAAGGAAAGTCAAAACCGGATTTTAGAGGGGTATTTTGGTCTTTTCCTCACCCAATCAGATTTAATTTGGTTTTAGTAATAATTAAGGGGTCTAATCTGATTAGGTTCAGTTTTATAATCGTAATATACGCCTAGGTTTTTAGTTGAGAGTTCAAGAAGAGAAAAGAGGAGAAAAGAGGAGAGGATCAAAGCGTTCGTCGAGAGTCTTGCATTTTGTTGCGGATTTTCTCCATGGGTTTAATCCCTAAGAGGTATGTAATCTTCCATAGTGTTGGTTTAGTTCACCACACGCCAAACATATTATTTTCAGCAAAATTTCATTCTTGAAGTTGAAAGATTAGAGTTCTTGATGAGTTCTTGATAGGTGTTCTTGAAGTTCATTCTAAATCTTATTGTGTTGGGGTATTGATGATTTCTTGAGATGAAATTTAGTAATTTGAGTGTTGTTTTGAGTATATTAGAGTATACTTATGTTAAGTAATCGAATCCAAGTTATTGGGGAAGAAACCGTTCGATTCTAGGCGAGTTAGGGTGAGAAAACGAGAGAGGAAAATATGTCGAATTTTCTGGGTTGGGGTCTGGCGTGATGCGCCAGATAGAGCTCCCCAAACCGTCCTCTGAAGCTTAGGGGATGGCGCCCCGCGCCAGGATCGCCTGCCCCATCTAGTTTGTCGTCGGTTGCCCCATTTGAGCTCGTTTAAAGTACACCTTCACCCCTTTTCGATTCTAATTACTCTAAGCTACTTCTAAACACCTAGAAATCATTCATAATATGATCATAACCTTGAATTCATAATTCAAATTCAAGGTAGAGTTAAGAGTTATGTTTGAGAATTCTTTCGAACATTCTAAGAAAGTCCTTTTGAGTCCTTTTGTGGAGTCTTCTACAACTTCTAGTAACTTGTTTCGAGATTCGAGCAAGTGAGTATGAGGATGAGGAGAATGTATTCATGAGTCTACTTTGTCATCATTAGATCTTTTGTATCATGAACCATAACTCTTGAATTCATAATTCACATTCAAGAGAGGGTTAAGAGTAGAGTTCAAGAAAGTCTTTGCATTCAATTGTCAATCCTTTGAGATCCACCATCGATTTGAGTTAAGTTTTGAGAAGCAAGTATGAGAATGAGAAAAATCGTATACCTGAATTCCTTATTGATATTTTGACACATGAGTCAAATCATTCATGCCCATAACTTCCGCATGAACTCCATCAGTTTAGTATCTTTCAAAGGACTAGTTTCTTCAAGCTCTAAGTCTTGAGTATCGAGTTCCTAACCCTTCCGAGATTATAATCCTAATCATGGGACTATTACCTATTACCCATGAAGTCCATGAGTTGAGTTGTTCATTCCCATAATTCCGCATGAACATTATAGGTCGAACAATCTTGAGATGAGAAATATCTTTAAGTCCTTGAGTTGAGTAGTTCATGCTCATAATTCCGCATGTACTTTGAGTTGAGCATTCTTGAAATGAGTAGTATCATTTAAGTTCTTGAGTTCCAAGTATTTGAGTTCTATCTATGGTTATTGAAAACCTTGCATTGAGTCGTTCATGTCCTTAAATCGACAGAACCATATTTTAAGAAGTCTCTTACAAATATTTTTACTTTGTTTTAAGACTTCAGCATTGAGTTGAGTAAGAGTAAAAGTGAAGTTCAATTTCTTCAAAAGATTATATGGGAACTAAGTATTCCCAAAGAGAAAATGTTTTCACATTTAAACAGGAAAAGGGAACCTTGATTTCCAATGAGTCTTTGAGCTAGTTTTCAGAAAAGAGTAAACGCTATCACAATTAAGCAAGAGAGGGAACGCTGATTTTTCCAAGATAGTCTTTGAGCAATGTTTTTGAGCACTAATCTTAAATCACAAAAGAATTATGTTTTTAAATATAAAGAGCTAATATATTGTATATTTTGGGAGTATTATTGAGCACCAATGTGGGGATGCGAGTTTCATATTAACTCAAGTCTCCATGAAAACCATGTAGCCATCATGGGTAGAAAAGGGTCATACTTTTTAAATGAATCTTTTTCACATAGACTAGTGGATCCACTTAGTAGTTCAGGTCCTATACCAAGGCAAGGTATAGGATGTCCCGGGCAGCGTGGGGCTAATAACGTTGTATCGTCACTATAGTTCTAAAGTGATGGTTGTCGGTTATATAAACTCCCACAACAGTAATTGCATGGTTCCTCAAGGGGTTCTGCTTAGTATGAATGGGGGTATGGGACTTCATTCATGCATTGCACAAGTAGACTTTTAGAGGGAGCATGATATTTCTTTTATGAATTTATGATTATGAGTTGACATCATGTTTTAAACAGTTTTCCTTTTCTTTATATTGCACTTGTTTGAAACTGCTTTATAATGAAATGAGTTTAGTTAAGTATTCATGAGTTGAGTATCCAGAGTTGAGTATTTCAAGTCGAGTATCATATCTTTGAAGTTGAGTATCTAATCTTTGAGTCGAGTATCATATCTTTGAAGTCGAGTATCTAATCTCTGAGTGGAGTATCTTATTCTTAAGTATTTCTTGAGTTGAGTAAGTTTGAGTAGTTTTGAGTATCCTTGAGTATTCCTTGAGTTGAGTAAGTTTGAGAAGAGGTAAGTATGTTTCCTTTTTTATCAAGTTTCAAGCTTATGTTTATGTTTTAGAATTCCCCTTACATGTTTGTACATTCCACGTACTGATCCATTTGGTCTGCATCTTTTCATGATGTAAACACAAGTGTTCAGTATCATCAACAGTAGATTCGTTGATACATCCGGGAGTTTGAGTTAGCTATGGTGAGCCTTCTTATTTTTGGAGGATTTCATTCAATTTTTAGTTTAGTCAAGATGTCGTGGGTCTTGTCCCAACTTCCATCTTTAACAGTTAGAGGCTTCATAGATAGTCAGTATAGTTGTGAAGTTTGTATTATTCATTTGTTTTATTAAATGTTTTAAAGACTTAAGTTGCCTATTTCATAGTGAGTTGAATATATTATTTTATTCTAAGTTGTTCATTTGAGTTAAAGTTTTGAAAAGTTGAGTTTAGTGAATTTTATTCAGTTTTAAGCTTTTGCATGCTTAAGTTAGTCTTCTGCTTGTAGTCAGCCAGGATGAGGGTTCGCTTGGAGACCAGCAATGGTTCTTGAGTGCTGGCCACGTCCAGGGTGTAGACTCGGGGAGTGACAAACTTGGTATTAGTGCACAGAATTCAAGTGTCCTAGGGTGTCTATGAAGTCGTGTCAAGTAGGATCTTTTTTATGGTTGTGAGGGCCCCACTTCTATAAATGCGGGACTGCAGACATTTAACAAAATTTTCTCTTCTTTCGTACTCTTAATCGTACAATAGTGCTATGTCATAGAGACTTATTCTAACTCGTACGTTTCTTAGAATTATTCGACTACCCATCATACTAGAGGTGGTTGAAAAGCAGAGTCTGTTCTTCGTAGATGAGTTGTTCTTAGCAGGAGTCTTGAGGAAGTCATGAGACTCCAGAGGGGCTTGAGAGAAGCCCATGAGTAAGGTAAGTGTCAGAGGAATGCACTCACATTCATGTGAATCGTGCGTTGAGCTAAAAGCGAGTTGTACTCTCTTCCTTAAGCCTTGTTTCAACTGAGATCTTTTTAAGAAGTATGTTTAGAGCTTGGGTAATATTTTCCACCCCAAAAGGTAACATGAGTTACAAGCTCATAAGCAGTAGTAGTGAAAGAGCCCAGAGTTAGAGGATAGTATTCAAAGGTTTAGTAATCTTATAAAGGGAGATAGTGATGAGGCAAGCTATGTTATTATAGTCATGCACCCAGTAAGTTATTGATGAGGAGTTTTCCCTTATTAGACTAAGAAGTGATGAGTTGTGAAGATTGCATCATAGAACGTAGAGTGTGTTTGAGCTAGAAAGGAGTTTGCGATGAAGTGTCATTGTGTAGGTAATGACCAAGTGTATGTGTTGAATAGAAGCACAAAATATTCATGAAGGGATAGATATAAATTAGGCTTATGATATGTTTGAGAGGGTCATGATGTAAAGAAGGTTATAGAACTGATTAAGTAATGAGGTATAGTATAGTAGACGAGCAATCGTATTGATATTCGGGTCTACAAATAAACATTAAGCTTGAATTTGAGATGAGTGTCATGATCAAAAGAATGGCAACACGAGGATGATGATGTTAGTCTTGAGATTTGATCTAGAAGACTTGACATAGAGTAGGTGAGGAATTGAGGTGATCAGAGGCAATAAATATGAGTGGTACAAGTGAGAGACCCTAACCTTAGATAAGGGCAGTGAAGTGTCGCTAAGTCACAAGAGTAATAAGAGCGTTAAGAGGTGTACCGAGATGGTATGTAACTAGAAGAGGTTAAGGGAAACACCTTAGAAAGAGGTCTTAGTACTGCTTATAGAGAGTTTGGTAGGCATGAGATAAAATTCTCCTAAGTGTTAGATTAAAATAAGAGGTAGACCATTTAGAGATGATGGAATATGTCCATAGATTTCAAGTGTTAGCTTTAGACCTAAGGGGGAGATGT
Organism: Solanum raphanifolium; assembly: GCA_036250405.1. Taxonomy (NCBI): domain Eukaryota; kingdom Viridiplantae; phylum Streptophyta; class Magnoliopsida; order Solanales; family Solanaceae; genus Solanum; species Solanum raphanifolium. The sequence continues at coordinate 9,960 of JAJOOE010008505.1, read as the reverse complement.
TCTTATCGTGTTAGTGATGGTGTGATAATTCCATCTAAGGTTATTAACAATGAGGAAGAAGAGGATTAGGTTTTACTAAGAGAAATAGTTAAATGAGAGCCCTTAGTTGGATCTGAAGGAGTTGGTTAGTAGGAGTTCATGGAGTTGTTCGAGTACTAAGCTTGAATGTGGTGGTAAAGAGTAATAGTTTTGGAATGAGATTCCTTATAAAGAGGTATAGAACCTGAACCTAAGGATTTGGGTTAAGCTTTGATATAGTGAGAGCGTACCATTAGCCTCAGACCTTAGTAAGAGTAACCCGTTCCATACCCAGTCCAGCCGTCATTTGAGGACGAATGATCCCAAGGGGGAGATATTGTAACACCCCAGAAATTTTTTTGAACTATGACTCGAACCATCCTTTATTGTGAGTAGGATTTTACCCAGGAGTTAAAAAATTTTAAGTGTTAAGTTTACTAGATGTAGCATTTTGAGTTCGAAAATTAACAAAATTGGAAATAGCAAAATATGAAATTTTGCAAGTTATACTTAAGTATGAGTTTTGGGTTGACTTAAAAGGACCATGAATTCTAGCTCAAGATGAGTTAGGTGTGATAAGAGATACCGTAGGAAAGATCATTGAATTATCTTTCCAACGCCACCTAGCTTTCTAAATTTTGAGTTCGTATGAGGGAGATATGTCCATTCGAAGTTGGGCTGTCTAGATAAGGAAAGTCAAAACCTGATTTTAGAGGGGTATTTTGGTCTTTTCCTTACCCAATCAGATTTGATTCATTTTTAGTGATAATTTAGGGGTCTAATCTGATTAGGTTCAGTTTTATAATCCTAATATACGCCTAGGGTTTTAGTTGAGAGTTCAAGAAGAGAAAAGAGGAGAGGATCAAAGCGTTCGTCGAGAGTCTTGCATTTTGTTGCGGATTTTCGCCGTGGGTTTAATTCCTAAGTGGTATGTAAGCTTCCATAGTGTTGGGTTAGTTCACCCACACGCCAATCATGTTATTTTCAGTGAAATTTCATTCTTGAAGTTGAAAGATTAGAGTTCTTGATAGATATTCTTGAAGTTCATTCTAAATCTTGTTGTGTTGGGGTTTTGATGATTTCTTGAGATGAAATTTAGTAATTTGAATGTTGTTTTAAGTATATTAGAGTGTACTTATGTTAAGTAATCGAATCCAAGTGATTGGGGAAGAAACCGTTCGATTCTAGGCGAGTTAGGGTGAGAAAACGAGAGAGGAAAATTTGTCGAATTTTCTGGGTTGGGGCCTGGCGCGATGCGCCAGCCATAGCTCCCCAAACCCTCCTCTGAAGTTTAGGGGATGGCACCCCGCGCCACCTATAGCGCCAAGGTCGCCTGCCCCATTCAGTTTGTCGTCGGTTGCCCCATTTGAGTTCGTTTAAAGTACACCTTCAACCCTTTTCGATTCTAACTACTCTAAACTACTTCTAAACACCTAGAAATCATTCATAACCTTGAATTCATAATTCAAATTCAAGGTAGAGTTAATTGTTAAGTTTTGAGAATTCTTTCGAACATTCTAAGAAAGTCCATTTGAGTCCTTTTATGGAGTCTTTTACAACTTATAGTAACTTGTTTCGAGATTCGAGCAAGTGAGTATAAGGATGAGGAGAATGTATTCATGAGTCTACTTTGTCATCATGAGATCTTTCGTATCATGAACCATAACTCTTGAATTCATAATTCACATTCAAAAGAGGGTTAAAAGTAGAGTTCAAGAAAGTCTTTGAGTTCAATTGTGAATCCTTTGAGATCTACCATCGTTTTGAGTTAAGTTTTGAGAAGTAAGTATGAGAATGATAAGAGTCGTATACCTGAGTTCCTTATTGATATTTTGACCCTTGAGTCAAGTCGTTCATGCCCATAACTTCCGCATGAACTCCATCAGTTTAGTATCTTTCAAAGGACTAGTATCTTCAAGCTCTAAGTCTTAAGTATCGAGTTCCTGACCCTTCCGAGATTATAATCCTAATCATGTGACTATTACCTATTACCCATGAAGTCCATGAGTTGAGTTGTTCATGCCCATAATTCCGCATGAACATTATAAGTCGATCAATCTTGAGATGAGAAGTATATTTGAGTCCTTCAGTTGAGTAGTTCACGCTTATAATTCCGCATGAACTTTGAGTTGAGCATTCTTGAAATGAGTAGTATCATTGAAGTTCTTGAGTTCCAAGTATTTGAGTTCTATCTATGGTTATTGAAAACCTTGCATTGAGTCGTTCATGTCCATAATTCGATATGAACCATATTTTAAGAAGACTCTTACAAATGTTCTTACTTTGTTTTAAAACTTGAGCATTGAGTTGAGTAAGAGTAAAAGTGAAGTTCAGCTCTTCAAAAGATTATATGGGAACTAAGTATTCCCAAGATAAAATGTCTTCCTATTTAAACAAGAAAAGGAAACCTTGATTTCCAAAGAGTCTATGAGCTAGTTTTCACAAAAGAGTAAACGCTTTCACAATTAAGCAAGAGAGGGAACGTTGATTTTTCCAAGATAGCCTTTGAGCTATGTTTTTGAGCACTAATCTCAATCACATAAGAAGTATCTTTTTAAACGTAAAGAGCTAATATAATGTATATTTTGGGAGTATTATTGAGCACCGATGTGGGGATGCGAGTTTCATATTAACTCAAGTCTCCATGAAAACCATGTAACCATCATAGGTAGAAAAGGGTCATACTTTTTAGATGAATCCTTTTCACATAGACTAGTGGATCCACTTAGTAGTTCAGGTCCTATACCACGGCAATGTATAGGAAGGTCCGGGCAGCGTGGGGCCAATAACGCTATATCATCACTATAGTTCTTAAGTGATGGTTGTCGGTTAGAGAAACTCCCACAACAGTAATTGCATGGTTTCTCAAGGGGTTCTGCTTAGTATGAATAGGGGTATGGGACTTCATTCATGCATTGCACAAGTAGACTTTGAGAGGGAGCATGGTATGTCTTTTATTAATTTATGATTATGAGTTGACATCATGTTTTAAACAGTTTTCCTTTTCTTTATATTGCACTTGTTTTAAACTGCTTTATAATGAAATGAGTTTAGTAAAGTATTCATGAGTTGAGTATTTCAAGTCGAGTATTATATCTTTGAAGTTGAGTATCTAATCTTTGAGTCGAGTATCATATCTTTGAAGTCGAGTATCTAATCTCTGAGTTGAGTATCTTATCCTTGAGTACTTCTGAGTTGAGTAAGTTTGAGTAGTTTTGAGTATCCTTGAGTATTCCTTGAGTTGAGTAAGTTTGAGAAGAGGTAAGTATGTTTCCTTTTTTATCAAGTTTTAAGCTTATGTTTATGTTTTAGAATCCCCCTTACATGCTCGTATATTCCACGTACTGAGCCAGTTGGCCTGCATCTTTTCATGATGCAGACACGGGTATTCGGGATCATCAACAGGAGATTCGTTGATACATCCGGGAGTTTGAGTTAGCTATGGTGAGCCTCCTTATTTCCGGAGGATTTCATTTACTTTTCAGTTTAGTCAGGATGTCGTGGGTCTTGTCCCGACTTCCATCTTTAACAATTAGAGGCTTCATAGATAGTCAGTATAGTTGTGAAGTTTGTATTATTCATTTGTTTTATTAAATGTTTTAAAGACTTAAGTTGCCTATTTCATGGCGAGTTGAATATATTATTTTATTCTAAGTTGTTCATTTGAGTTAAAGTTTTGAAAAGTTAAGTTTATTGAATTTTATTTAGTTTTAAGCATTTGCATGCTTAAGTTAGTCTTCCGCTTGTAGTCAGCCAGGATGAGGGTTAGCTTAGGGACCAGTAATGGTTCTTGAGTGTCGGCCACGTCCAGGGTGTAGACTCGGGGCGTGACAACATCGTCATTATTTTACATTTGGACTTGAACCCAATGTACCCATTAGAAGGCATTTTAGGTCATTATTTGTTGGGACCCAACCCAATATTTTATTATCATGATGCATCAGGACTCTCACCTGATGTATTACCCTCTTGGTGCGATAGGACTTGAATCGTCCGTCTCACTCTCAATCAATGACATAATAAGCCAAATATAATAGGACTCATCATTGAGCCTTAAAAAAATATTGTCACTTAGTGATTAACATGCACAATAAAATATAGGACAAATTCCCAGTTTGTGATTAACATGCACAATAAAATATAGAAAAAAACACAATAAAAATATTCTCAACAAAATATGTACTTGATTTGAGTAATGTCTATCAAATACACTTCATCCAATTTTAAGTGTAGACGGTCGTTAAGCAATATATAACCCAATAATTGAGTTGGGATCGAATTCCATAGGGAGCGGTACGTGTTCAAATTCAATCAAGAAGTATGAGTATGATCTAACTAGGTATAGGAATAGAAATTATCGAAAAAGACATAAAACAAATTAAAAGAGTTGACACGAATGTCAGATGGGTGTTTTGATTTGCTACTATCAACTACAACACAGTCACAAACAATTTGAAATAACAATAAGGAGAGGAATTTTCGGGATGTGATCGATTATAGGCAAATTTTGATATATGGGCAATTGAAACTACTAGTAAACGACCAAAAATCAGCGAGTAGGCTAGACTATAAGGGAGATAGGTTTCTCTCGAACAACTATCCCGAATCAGGTGATTTCTTTCGAACATCAACAAGCATAACAATGAAGAACAACACACACCTTAATTCATCCACTCTCTTGAGCTAGATGGGTAGGATTGGGTTTAGGGTTCACTATCTCTAGCTGAACCCAGCTCAACCCAATACCTACAAATCATTAATCAATAATCTTAGTTCTAAAACCTCTCTCTCGACAAGCCAAGAACACAAAATTAGAATTGCATTTGCAACTACAATTCATAAATTGAACCACAATTAATGATTAAACTCACTTCAATTTAGCATTTATACTAGTAATTAACAGTACCCATAAACTAATTCAATACATAATCACATGATCACACCCCCAAGAATTGGGGTTTTAGCCTAACATCATAAAAGAGTAAAAACGATTACCAAATCGATTAGCCATCAATTGGGTAAGAGTAATTTAGTCTTTACAATGCTTCAATTTGCAGAAAATTCGAAACGCACTTGCAAAATCTCCAAAACCCTTCAAGTCTCCTGAGAAACTATGAAAAACTCAAGAAAAAAGTATTCTAAACCACTTCAACATACTAAATTAACCAAAAAAAATCTAATTTATAGTCGCCAAAAATAAGCCACGAAGGGCCATAAGGCGACGTAAGTCGGGTTCGCCGAACCGCCCATTGCTCTCTTCTAGCACTTTTCTGCCTTAGCTCTCAGCATCCTCAACTCCTGTAACTTCGGGCGATCTCTCTTTGCATCGCGAAACTTCTCGGCGATTCGCCGACTGCCCCTTTTCTATCGCCGACTTGCTTTCTTCCCTCAGGGATGGCACACTGGAACTTTAGGCGGTCAAAGTAGCCAATCGGCGACACGCCAAGTGCTCTTAGCGATCCTCAGGCTCACCTTTCTTCACTTCTTCAGTTTGTTTTGTTCCTTTTTGCCTGTTAGTGTCCTTGCTTTTCTCCTCAATCCATATACCTGAAAATCAAGGCTTTAACATCAGTTTATGGCACAATTAAGCATTTGAGGACACTAAATCTATATAAACAAATCCCCAAATGAATCCAAATCTCGGACTCATTAACACCCCAACTTAAACTTTTGCGTTTCCTCAAGTAAAATTCAAGATCAACAATTCAAAAAGGATGTCTCAAATAATACTGCATAAGACTCAACATGAATGCACACAACAAGGTTCAACTTACTCATGCAATGATCAATTGTGCACTCAAAGATTCAAATTGTGACTCACCATTATCAAAGATGCTCAAGTTCATAATACTTGCTTCAAATGCAAGTTCAAGCTCAACAAAGGTACTCAAATGCCCTCACAACAAGGATGATTCCCTATTCACACAAAGATCTTCAACAATTTATAGTTCCGGAATCACACACGACTCTCACACTCACAAAGATGAACACATGCATGACTTTACCCATAGGTTTTCCCTTATTTTCCAATCATCATTCGTTTCAGCTCACTCAAGATCACAAAGGTCTTTTCAAGGCTTGTAACGAGGCTGAGTGTAAATGTATGGTCATTTAGGCTCAATGGCTGCGGCCTTCATGAAGTGCGGTTTGAACATCACTTTCTTCCTTTTCTTAAACATTTTGATCATGCTCATAATCCTCCCCATTATTCAACTTCATATAAACTACCGAATACCTTATTTCTTTTGCAACTTTCAATAGTTTATTTCATAATTTTTTCATTCTTTTTCTTTGCTTTCTTCTTTTCTTTTTTTTTTACATGGAGGGGTTCCATATTTTTCACAACCATTGCTCAAGGGGGAATTTCTCACACTTCTTGATTTTCCTTCTCTTTTCACCACATCCCTAACTTAGGCTTTTGGCCTAAGTTGACTATTCAAACAAACCACACTTCATGAAAGTTATGGGTAAGTGGATAAAGAGGTATTACAATTGTTCAAGTTTCTTCCAAGAAAAGGATAAGGCTCAAGAGGGTTCAAGCAAGGTTCATACATCTCACAAGGTTGGACACAAAAGAGGTATATTGTCAAATTGTTTCACTCTTCAAACTTGTTGCTTAAGATCATTTCAAATGCTTGCATCACTCAGTCAACCGGACCAACGGGGCAAATTCTAGGTGTCATCACACACAATGTTCAAAGTAATCTCATCACACAAGGAATTGGCACCAATATCAAACAAGAGTCCACACTTTCTAGCTAGTGTGCAATGTTCATCACAAGAGACATATTCGATAACCGGCTTCACTGTAACATCTCGCAACTAGAAAGAACTAGAAGGAAGTTTAAAAATCTAGAAATAGTTATTTTTGGAAAGTATAAGGAAATCTGGAAAATTGTAAGTAAGTTAAAGTGAGTTTTTGGTCAACTTCAAACAACTATAACTCCTAGCTCAAGATGATTTAGGTGTAGTTCCAGATATGGTTGGAAAGCTCTTGGAATGATCTTTCCAATGCCACTAAGTTTGCACCATTCTGAGTTCGTATGAGCAAGTTATCCCCTTTGGAAGTTGGGTTGTGGGATTAAGGAAATGACCAATCTAGAAATATAAGGGGTATTTTAGTCTTTTCACTGCCCTATTATTTTAATCCAATTTTAGGAGTTTAATATGGGTCAATTCAGGACTTAGTCAGTTTTAGAACTTGGGATTTCACGCTAGGGCTAGGGAGAAAGGAGAAGAGAATAGAAGAAGGAGAAAAGAGCAAATTCATCAAGATCAATCAAGGAACTTGGTGTTTCGCCAAAGATTTACTTATAGCAGGTATGTGAGGCTCTCATAACGTTGGGATCGTTCTCCCACGTGCCAAGCATATTTATTTCAGTTTGGATTCGTCCTAAAAGCATTTGAATATTGATGATCTTGATACCTATTCTTTAGTTCATATATTGTTCTTGAATTTGACTGAGTTGGGAAGTTTCTGAGTTCGTTACGTCGCAGTATAGGGTCATTTTCAGAACCAAAATTAAATTATGCCTCCGCGTCGCGGACCCACCTTCAAATATTGATTTTTGGTCTTTTCTCATGTTTAACTATCTAGAATCATTCCTAAACATCATGAGATCTTTCCAGTCATAAATCTTAATCCTTGAATCCATAATTCAATTCAAGGATCAGTTAAGAGTCAAGTCAAGAGCAGTTAAGGTCAAAGTCAAGAGAAGTCAAAAGTCAAGTTAAGATGAGTTCTTAAAGTTTTTCAAAAGTCTTTCACAAATGTTTTAACTTTGTTTTAAGACTTAAGCTTCGAGTTCAGTAAGGATGTAAAGTTTGAAGTTCATTTCTTCAAAAGTATATGGGGACTAAGTATTCCCAAAGAGATTTAAAATGTTTTCACATTTAAATAAGAACGGAAACTGAGATTTCCAAAGAGCCTTCAGGCTAGCTTTCAAAAAAAGTAATCGCTTTCTAAATAAAGCAAGAAGGGAAACTGAGATTTCCAAGATAGCTTTTAAGCTAAGTTTTTGAGCACTAATCTCAAATTACAGAAAGAAGTATGTTTTCAAAACATAAAGAGCTAGTATACTTTTGGGAGTAGTATTGAGCACCGATGGGGAAGAGTTCATACTTATCAGCCCCCTTAAACCATGTAGTCATCATGGGTAGAAAAGTGTCATACTTTTTAGATGAACCCTTTTCACATAGACTAGTGGATCAACTTAGTAATTCAGGTCATATACCTTTGGCCAGGTATAGGATGTGTTGGCAGCGCGAGGGAGATCGTTGTATCATCACAATAGCTCTTATGTGATGGTTTCGGTTAGAGAAACTCCCACAGAAGTTATTGTATTTTTATATACATCAGTTCATTGTATTTTTACATACATTTCAGAGTTATGTTGTATCCTTGTACATACACAGAGTTGACATCATGTTTTTTAAACAACTTTTCTTTATATTGCACTTGTTTTAAATTGCTTTATATTGAAATGAGTTCAGTTAAGTATTCATGAGTTGAGAAGAGTCAAGGTAAGTGTTTCTTTCAGATTCCCTTTCAAACCTATGTTGTTTTAGCATTCCAACTCGCATACTCGTACATTCAATGTACTGATGTCAGTTGGCCTGCATTGTCTTATGATGCAGATACAGGTAACTAGGATCGGCATTCCAGTGCACCGTTGATCCAATGAGCAGTTCAGAGTCAGTAGGTGAGCCTCTTTACTTTCCGGAGGATCTATTTTCATTGCTTTCTAGTTTAGTCCATTAAGATGTTGTGGGGTTTGTTCCAACATCCATCTCAGTTGTTTTAGAGGCTTCATAGACAGACAGTCAGTTAGTTATTTCAGTTGTCTTTACCTTTCACTTCTTATGTTAAAGACTTGAGTTTGCTTAAATGGCCAGTTGAATGTTCCTTTATGACATTCTAGTTCCTTCATAAATGTTTATGTGTGAGTTAAGTCTTCCACTGAGTTAGTAAGTCAAGCAAAGGGTTTGCTTGGGGCCAGCAATGGTCTTCGAGTGTCAGTCCCGCCCAGGGTGTAGGCTCAGGGCGTGACATTCACACATTGTCTATGCAACTTCATTGGACTCATCGTAGCCACACATTCATTTCGTTCAATTAAGAGCACTATTCAAGTCATCAGTATTGATCATAATCGATACTCAAATTTTCACGCCCCGAGCCTACACCCTGGGCGGGACCGGCACCCGGAGACCATTTCTGGCCCCAAGCGAACCCTTGGCCTGGCTTTCTTAACTTAGCGGAAACCTCAACAGAATAACTCAATGCAATGCAATATTACAAAACAACTTAACTTATAAAATATGGCCATAAAGGCAACTCGAATCTCAAAATAGAATATTTACATATATATATAGATGAGAGACTCAAAACTAACTGACTGACTGTCTGTCTATAAAGCCTCTAAAATACTGAGTTGGATGTTGGGACAGACCCCGCAACATCCTAATAAAACAAAAACTAAGAACACAAAATAATTGAGTCCTCCGGAATGCAAGGAGTCTCCCCACTGACTCTGGAGTGCTCAACTGGTTCAACGACGTGCAGGATGCTGATCCGGGGTACCTGTATCTGCATCGTCATAAGATGCAGGCCAACTGGCATCACTACATGGAATGTACGAGTATGCGAACTGGAAAGCTAAGCAACATATGCTAGAAGGAAATCTGGAAGAAACTGAAATAGCTTACCTAGCTCAACTCAACTCAACCTGACTGACTTCTTTCAATATAAGGCAATTTAAAACAAGTGCGATATAAAGAAAGACTGTTTGAAACATGCTATAAACTCTGTGTGTATACAAGGATACAATAAGCCTGAGATGTATATAGATATACAATTGAACTGATGCATATAAAATACAATAATTTCTATGTATAAAAATACAATAACTGTTGTGGGAGTTTCTCTAACCGACAACCATCACA
>JAJOOE010008504.1:0-30418 GCA_036250405.1 Solanum raphanifolium | reverse complement strand
AAATTAGGTTCAAAATGTACTATAAAATACAATAATTAACAACTTAATATATTAAAGAGACATATAAAAAATGGTTAATATTTGAAATTCTGCGTGTGCCACATAAATTACAACAAACAGAGTAATAAATATTAGTTTCAAAATTATGTAAAAAAAAAGTACTACAAATCACAATAGCTAACAATTTAAAATATTTTTAAAATCATATCAAATTTTCAATAACCTCTCAAATTTCATAATATAACATAAATTAAAATAAAAAATATATATATTGGGCCCCGTGCTGGCACGGGGTCCTATATCTAGTATATATATATGAGCAAACTACTAAACTAGACATACATCACTATTATATATACTAATCTTACCTCTAATTTCAAATAATTACTTATATTATCACAATTAATATTTTATATCATATATTTTAAAAGATACAATCAAATATACAAATCCCTTAAAAATAGGATTAATTAATTATCTTTATATTTAAACACCTAAGTTAATAGTCAATTGACAATTTAAATTTTTTTTCTCGAGAGAGAGCCATATCCCCCTGCCAATCACATTAACAATTTGAATTCTCTCTCCAGCCATATCCCTCTGCCAATCACCTTACCCAACCGTAACTCTCATCACCCCACCCCACGTTCTCCACCACTTAGCTCCACCATCTCTCACTTCCTTCATCCTCTTAAATCACGCTTTCATTTTCAACTACTATTAAAACTGAATCTTGATAATCAACATTAGATGTAGAGGTTTGTTACCATTGTTACATTATTATCATGTATCTAGTGTAGTGTATTTAAGATATTAAGCCTCAATTAATTTGGTATTGTAAACATGTATCTCGATTATTCAAATCAACTCTTCCTTTCATGTATCTAAGATATTAAGCCTCAATTAATTTGATATTGTAAACATGTATCTCAAATATTCAAACCGACGGATACATGTATCTGGCAAGTAATGATGCGTGTGTTCAAAGGACAAAATCTGGCATAGAAAGTAATATGGTGATATTGGCCATTGTTGAAAAAACTCACAATCGCAAGGAAGAGAAAAAAACAAATTGATGCCAAGAAGATGAAGTTTACAATTAGAGAATTGGTTTGGTTTTATAATTTCGTTATTTTAGGAAGATTTGTTAAAGTTGATACACTAAAGAATCTCTAGATATGTTAGAGTTGTTTATAAAGCATCAATTATTCCTCTAATTAAGGTAATCAGTTACACACATTTAATTCAAAATTAATAAAACATTATCTCGAATATTCAAATAGCTGAATACATGTATCTGGTGAGTAATGATAAATGTATTTGAAGGACAACCACCTGATACATGTATTTGGCGAGTAATGATACATGTATCCAAAGGACGTTCTTTTTTATAGGGAAAATTGTACATAATGACAAATTATTAATTCAAATTAAATGGTATAACCACACTTTGATTTAATTGTGTCCTGTAGCAAACTTTTTGCCAGCGCCTCTCTCGCTCAAACTCTCGCTCGCCACTCTCCTCTCTTGCTCACTCCCTCTGTGCTCACCTCTCTCGCTTTGTACAACAGAATTGTATAAATTGAGTTTCTGTTTGTATAAAGCGAGAGAAAATTGTATATACACATGCAAATACATATATATTCATCTTATACACTTATAATTATACAATAAAAATATTCTCCTGCCCAGTTCTCTTTTGCCTTTCTCTCTTTCTCGTTTTATACAATAGAATTGTATAAATTGCGTTTCTGTTTGCATAAAGCGCGAGAAAATTGTATATACACATGTAAATACATATATATTCGTCCTATACACTTATAATTATACAATAAAAATATTCCCCTGCCCAGTTTTATGTTTGTATAATGTATAATTTATGTTTGTATAAAGCAAAAGAGAGAGCGATTGTTTATATACAAATATTTTTGTCAACGATTTATACAAACGAGAGGCTAACAACAATTTATACAAATGGCCTACCAGCGAAATTATACAAATCTGAAGAGGAGCCCACGAATTATACAATTGCTTCTTTTTGTATATATGTATAGTGAAATAGACAGCTTTCAATTGTATATGTATAGCGAATTATACATATATATGTTTGCTATGGAGCGCAATTATGCAAACTTTGCTATAGCATACAAATATGATTTTTTTTCTTGCTATATGTGAAAGTTGCTCTTTTTATATATATATATATATATATATATATATATATAAGGGATCGGAGTAGGGTGATGGCGTGGGATGATTGAGGAGACATTAAATTAGATACTGAGAATGGTGAGTGAAGATGCTAAGGTAAGGTCCAAATTGGTATTATATGTACCACAAAATGTATTTGGGGTTGAAAATGTTTGGTGCACGTAAGTATATAATACGTGTAATTACAGTCACATGTTCAATTCAATGGAACAGCCAGAGTCTGATAGTGTCTCAATTCTTAAATTACGCAATCCTATTAGCAAGTTACTGCCTACAGCTGCTCTCGTTTCTCTATTTTAGACTTTGAATTTTTAATATACCAACTTATATATATGAGATAAAAAGAAGTCAGTTACTTAATGCACAAAAATAATTAAGAAATTTCGTCGATGATACGCAATAACATAGAATAGATCACATCAAACGACATGCTGTACAAGTTAGTGGTGAGAAATGTTTGAATATCTAATTTGGTTTCTTTAATTGGATATTCGCATATCTACTCTTGGATTTATTTAGCTACTCCATTTCTTTAATATTTTCTAAAAAGTAGCGTATATATAATTGTTACCATACCATCATTACTAATATCGAAATAACCAACATAGTACTATTCTTTGTAATATAAATCTAACTAGGCGACGACAATATTTGATTGAACTCGAAAAAAGAATATTTAAAAGCAATTTTTAAACGATGTTTAAAACTTAATTACGATATTATATTGTATTGTATTGTATTTAGGCATACATTTATATAATGACGTAGTCAGAAATTTCAGGAAAGATGTCTGAACACTACAACAAAAATAACTTTTAGCGGCAATAACTCTTCATAGGTTTTTGCTAGAGCTTGTCCACCTGCTGCACTATTAAGAAGTACACGTGCATTATAATCTAAACCCTCAAAGAAAGTGTGAGCAAGTACCTCATTAGTTTGCATGTGGTGCGGGCAAGCATTCAACATTTGTTTAAAACGAGCCCATGCTTGGTACATATCCTCCCCCTGATTTTGCTCAAAGCTTAGTATCTCACTCCTCAACCGTGCGGTTTTCTTGTATAGAAAGAATCGACTCAAGAACTTTTTTGCTAGATAATCCCAGGTAGTGATGGAGTTTGGTGGCTCAGAATCTAACCAGCGCCTGGCGGCTCCTAACAATGAATATGGAAACAACGTCAGCCTCACATAGTTCAATAAAACTCCATTTGGGATGTATGTATCACTAATCTCTATAAAGTTCCTAAGGTGGATTTAAAGATCCTCGTGGGGGAGACCGGTGAATTGCCCATTAGAATGTATGAGTTGTACCATGCCCTGTTTTAGTTCAAATCTACCCCCCGGTGGAGGTTTCCTAATACTAGACGCTACATTAGTTGTGAGTGGGACTGCCACATCACGGACTGGTCTTGCCAGCACGATAGGGGGTGCCTCTTGGTTATTCAAATTCTCTGAGTTATTCACATTGTCTTCGTTATTGTTCTCATTGTTTCCATGAAGACCTAACCCCAATTCTTCTTGACACTCTCGATTCATTTTTCTGTGTTGGCGTAAGGCTCTTTCGGGTTCGTTTTCTAGTTCGACAAGTTCTCCTTTCCGAGACAGACTTGAGAGTCAAATGCCTGCAATAAACAAGCTAAGATCAAGTAATTAACACCTGAATATTCTAATTATAGACTTAAGAAAATCGAATATAAATCAAGTTCTAAGTTCCCGACAGCGGCGCCAAAAACTTGTTGCTCCCCAATATACACGCAAGTGTACGTGGTCGCTCAAGTAATATATATTCTTAAAGAAACGAGTTATCGTTCCCAAGGGACTTATGATCAACTTATATCTAACACTTAACTCTACAAATAAAATAAAAGTAACCGTTTTCAGAAATGGTGATGATTGTTAACTACTACTAATTATGCAATAAATAAAAGTAACTAATTGTGAACAACTTTAAGATGATGTTTCAAGCAAGTAAAAGACAATTCAAGGGCTGCAGCATGTAATGAATCTCATGTATCATATTCTCGGCTTAGAACTAATTTCAGTTGTCAAGTTACTGGTTTACATGGTTAATTGTATGAGTCAGGTGTCAAACCTCTAGTCGCCTACTCCAGTTAGTTGTTTAACTACATCGTTGAGCGGGGATAAACAGGCCTAACTGGCAAGCATTTATATTTTATCCTATTTCGTAACCAAGCAAGTTGTTCATTCGGGCGTCACTCCTGAACACAAATCACCTTAACTAAATGGATCGATCGAGCTCTCTATATTCTCTGGTCTATCTAACCCCCCCTCTCTCGATTTTAAGATTAGACAATATATTTATCTTATGGTGATCAAGCACAAAATACTAAAACAAGAATATAGTGTTAAAGAAGAAGGAAGCTGACGATTGGAACATGTCAAAGGAACAAGTCCAACGCAGTTGACTGATGTGTCTACAACAAGTGTTGATGAAAAATGAAGCTGACGATTGGAACATGTCAAAGGAACATGTCCAACGAAGCTAACTGACGAGTTTATAACACTGTTGTAGAATTAGAGTCGCACTAGGATTAGACTACTTATATTAATTAGGATTATATTACGACTAGAATTATATTATGATTAGGATTATATTACGACTAGGATTTATTAATTTATAATTGCATTATTATTATTATTATAGTAGTAATAGGTATCATAGTAGGACTCTAAGTATAGTTAACTTAGGACTTTACAATTCTCTCCCTATATAAGGAGGTTGTAACTCATTATTATTTTCATCAATACAATCCTTGATTTCTCTAATCCTAGACGTGAGATTTCTACATGATATCAGAGCATAAAAGCTCTTCCGCTCTCTGAGTATTGATAAAAAAAAAAAAACACACACGTTGCAATTGCCCCTTCTATCAAAATCATGTCAACCTCTTCACTTCACCAAATTATTGCAGCTTGCTCCATTAAATCTAAGCCAACAAACTACCTCATATGGAGGACACCAATATCCCAATTGATTCAGGTGATGAAACTAATGTATCTCATCTATGAACCAAGTAAAAGTAGTTGTTCCACTGGACAGACTATTGGGAAAGTTATAAGAGTTAAGAAGGATGCAAAAGATAGTGGCACCATTGATGATTGGAAGGAAAAAGATGTGTTACTAAAGAGTTGGATCTCAAGCACCTTGACTGAAGAAAGCATGCACCTAATTGTGGGCTGCTCAACTGCCAATGAGATGTGGGAATGCTTGAAAAAAGCTTATATTCAAGCAACAAAAATAATTAATTTTGCTAGAGGTTTAGGTCTCAAATACAGGACCTTTGTCATATTAGGTAAGACACTAAATTCCACCCTTAATCAATTTGTTTATACTCTCACGAGTTTTGATATAAGGGAAGATGAAGAAAAGGTGTCACAACAAAACCATAACATGGTATTCTCTGCCCAAAATGGCAGGGGAAGAAGAAACAACAACATCAACTCAAGAGAAATAGACATCACATTCATACCGAAACACTGACAAAAATAAGTTTTTGCTGGGTATTCAAAGTTTTTTTTGCTGCGTATTCGAATCAAGCTAGGAGTAACCATTCCTCTACTCACCAGCTTGAGGGGAAGTGTTGAAGAAGATTGAAGCTGACGATTGGAACATGTCAAAGGAACAGGTCCAACACAGCTGACTGATGTGTCTACAGCAAGTGTTGATGAAGAAGGAAGCTGACGATTGGAACATGTCAAAGGAACAAGTCCAATGAAGCTGACTGACGAGTTTACAACACTGTTGTAGAATTAGAGTTGCACTAGGATTAGACTACTTATATTAATTAAGATTATATTACGACTAGAATTATATTATGATTATGATTATATTACGACTAGGATTAGATTATTTATAATTGCATTATTATTATTATTATTATTATAGTACTAATAGGTATTGTAGTAGGACTCTAAGTATAGTTAACTTAGGACTTTACAATTCTCTCCCTATATAAGGAGGTTGTAACTCAACATTATTTTCATCAATACAATCCTTGATTTCTCTAATCCTAGACGTGAAATTTCTACATATAGAAGTAACTTATAATGACAATCAAGAATTAATTCAAAAAGCCTTTAAATAATCAGCAATCGATTAGTAGCTACAGCCCTAGAACTAGGGCGTTTAGCCACTCATACTATTAGAAAACCACAAAGTACAATTGTTCATGCGATTTCCGAAAAATAGAAGAGTTAGAAGATCAAAACCTATTACAAAAGATGAATCTTGCTCTTGCACACCAAAATAATGTTGAACCCTCAACAATGTAGCCCTAAGGGTCTATTTATAAGAGTTAGAAAATTAGAACCAATTTCTACTTCAACTAGGAGTCCTATTTAATTATGTTTGTGCTGGAAAAGTAGGAACAATGGTGGGGCTTCGTGCCTCCCATCGCCCCATACAAAGCCCTTTGAAGTTCTAGTGTTGGCGCGCCGCTTCTGGCAGTGCGCCAGGCAGGTGCTTCTGAACTGTGGTCTTTGGCGCGTCGCCTCTAGCAGAGCGCCAGGCCAAGGTCTCTGAAGTTTTGGCCTTGGCGCGCCACGCCTCTCAGAGCCCCACACCTTGGTGTTTCCATACTTAGTTTATTCTTTGTACATCCTTGCATCTCTTTTCTTCCATTAGACTCTAATTTCCTTGATAATTCCTGAAACATCTAATCACATGTATTAGTGCACAATCATCGCAAATTACACAAAATCAAGCTAATAGACTCAAGATTATTCATTAATTCAATCAGTTTATGGGTAACTATTGATAACTTAGGCATATAAATACGCCTAAGATCACATATTGTTGAAAAAAAGCACTTGATTTGTTTATAAATCTATCAACTATCATCACCACCATCACGACTTTATTATGTACTAATAGTGTAAATCTTTCACATGGCGAGGTCGTTACGTTTTTCATTAGCCCATGTCAAACGCTATTGACGACAGTAAAGAATCCGAAGTTAAGAAATCGAAAACAAGAAAATTAGATGCTGGGAATCGTGAGTGAAGATGCTAAGGTAAGATCCAAATTGGTATTGCAAGTACCACAAAATGTATTTGGGGTTGAAAATGTTTGGTGCACGTAATAGCAGAAGTCAATATTGAAATAGACTAATATGCCGACTACAATCACATGTTGAATGTAAGGCGTACGTGTATGTCTATAGATGGAACAGTCAGAGTCTCAATTCTTAAATTACGGCGCCATCGCAATCCTATTATTAGCTCTCGTTTCTCTATCGAGTCTTTTCACTAAATTACAGTATTTAGTGTGTTATATAAGTTAATTGGTCATAACAGCCGTTAAGGTTGGCCCTAGTACAACTTATATAGCACACTAATTTAATGGGAAAATGGTCAAATATGTCCCTAAATTATTTGAAAAGGTCTAGATATATCCTTCGTTTAAAGTTTGGCTCACTCATTCCCTTGCCGTCCAACTTTTCGCATAGATATGGCCTTATGGGCGTTAGTTGATCTGCTGGACATATTCAGCTCATTTTCCCTTTCTTTAAATGCCACATGGAATTGCCATGAATTTTTTACCTTACCACATGACAGTTATATGAAAATGGAAAGGGATCAATTATGCCCCTAAAAAATTCGGACCCATATACACCTAATCCGACCCATAAATCAACCCCCCTTTTAAATAAACTGTCCGACCCGTTTTCAACAATTTTGTTTAATTTTTATTTTTTCGGTAAATCCCGAAAATGAGTAATTGATTAATAAAAAATAGGAAAAATATGAAAAAAAAATATAAAATTAACGCCAAAAATTTACAAATAAATATAGTAACCTTAAATTCAACAATTTCAATAATTTTTTTCAATTTTTATTTTTTTGGTAAATCTCGAAAATGAGCAATTGATAAATAAAAAAATATGAAAAGTATGAAAAAAATATAAAATTAACACCAAAATTTCACAAATAAATATAGTAACCTTAAATTCAACAATTTCAACAATTTTTTTTAATTTTTATTTTTTTCGGCAAATCCCGAAAATGAGTAATTTATTAATAAAAAAAAAGAAAAATATGAAAAAATAATATAAAATTTACGCCAAAAATTCACAAATAAATATAGTAACCTTAAATTCAACAATTTTTTTAATTTTTATTTTTTTGGTAAATCTCGAAAATGAGTAATTGATTAATAAAAAATAGGAAAAAAATATAAAATTAAGGCAAAAAATTCACAAATAAATATAGTAACCTTAAATTCAACAATTTCAACATTTTTTTTAATTTTATATTTTTTTCATATTTTTTATTATTCAATTACTCATTTTCAGAATTTACCGAAATAAAATAAAAATTAAAAAAAATTGTTGAATTTAAGATTACTCTATTTATTTTTGAATTTTTGGCGTAAATTTTATATTTTTTTCCATATTTTTATTAATAAATTACTCATTTTTGGGATTTGTCGAAAAAAATAAAAAAATAAAAAAATTCTTGAAATTTTTGAATTTAAGGTTACTATATTTATTTGTGATTTTTTGGCGTTAATTTTATATATTTTTTCTTAATTTTAATATTTTTTATTAATCAATTACTCATTTTCGGGATTTATCAAATTTTTTTTTTTTGTTGAATTTAAGGTTACAATATTTATTTGTGCATTTTTGACATGAATTTTATATTTGTTTTCATATTTTTTCTATTTTTTATTAATCAATTACTCATTTTCGGGATTTACCCAAAAAAATAAAAATTTAAATAAAATTGTTGAAAACGGGTCGGGTAGTTTATTTAAAATGGGGGTTGATTTATGGGTCGGACTAGGTGTTTATGGGTCCGAATTTTTTGGGGATATAATTGATCCCTTTCCATTTTCATATAAATGTGATGTGGTAAAGTTAAAATGACATGACAATTTCATGTGATATTTAAAGAAATGGAAAATGAGCTGGATATGTTCAGCAGACCAACTAACGCCCATAAGGACATATCTATGTGAAAAGTTGGACGGCGAGGGCATGAATGAGCCAAACTTTAAACGGGGAATATATCTAGACCTTTTCAAATAGTTTAGGAGCATATTTGACCCTTTTCCCTAAATTAATTACTATGCTTTATACAATTTTTGTCGATTTTCTTTTTGCATATTATTTCGATCATCACTTTTTTTTCCCACACTTTATTTATAAAGCTTAACTCATAATTGTAGACTTTATAAGCTTCTTTCTTGGGAACTAAACATAACTTTGAGAGAATCAAATGGAAGGTACATAAGGCGGTTTATTTAGCCGAGAAGGAAAAAAATTAATAAATTCTGAATCAACTTATTGATTTTTGAGTATCGTAGAAATTTTATTTTGTATATTACACAATTAATAATCATGTGAGATTATTTTAATCGCACAAGTTGATAGGGCAAAACCTTAGACTTTGAATTGTTAAATTTTTAAGTGAAAATTACAATAATATACTACTTAAGACTTTAATTAACAATATATACACATACTTCTATTTAATTACAAAAATAGTTTTAAAATTACAAACATAGCACAATAATTAATTTTTCGGATTTAATTTGATTTTTTATTTTTTATTTTCTTCTCTCCTCTTTTTGAGATTATTTGTCTAATTTTGGGATGATAATTATGGTATTTAATTTTTCTATATTTTATCCCTTCAATTACTAGTTTTAAGTCACACTTACTTTAAGGTGCCTATCCAATAATATTTTTATTTTTCTATCTTTTTTATACACTCCACAAAAAGTAAAAAGTTCTTTACAATAATCTAAAACCCATTTATTTTACTGCCTTTTTGATACAATCCAAAAAAGTAAAAGTCTATACACCAAAGTAAAACCTTTTTATCTTCCCAACATTTTTATTCATTCAAAACATTAAATATTCCTAATTATTTTGCTAAAAGTTTTCACCCTTCTCTCTTCCATCATCTTCACCATTGTTTCACTTTCATCCATCCCTTTCACCATTATTAATTTTTTCTATTTGATATTTTGATTTCTATGAATAGAACGCCTTGAAAAAGTCCTATTTCATATTTTTTGTAGCAATTGTGGTTTGTATATATGTGTATTTGATGATTATGTGTGTTGAGAAGATATGAACATATCAATGACAGTTTTTTATTCTGAAAATTTTCGATTGAGATATGGAGCATTACTTTGAAATTACGGAAAGAGGAAAATTGTTATTGGTACTGTCAGTGAAAGCGAAGCAACTGAAAAAAATCGTTAGTTTTAGAGACAACAACAGAATCTCTAATCGAATCAATGAGTGTGTTGTTATTATCCTCATAATTGATTGAAGAAAATTATCCTCATGACAGTGATTTTGAGGATGATATCCTCATTTCTAAAAGTTTAAGAGTAAACCAAAATTTATAGTGTGAGTTTGATTTATAATACCAATGTGTGTGATTGGTAATATACCATATTATTATTATAAAAATGTGTTTTAATTACGTCAATTGTCTATGTTCATTGTTGTTTTAAACTATATATTCGAACTTAAGTAGTTGCTACAGATTGAATGTATGTTGTTGGTATATAATACCAACGTTTTTGTCACTATATACAACCATTATTATGACACTTTTTTGTATTACTCTAATATTATACCAATCTATATTTATGTTTAAAATGTGGGTTAATTCTAATTTCAAATCAATTTTTTTGACGTTAATTCATTGTTACATTGGTTTTTATATGCAGAATATTAGAATATCAGCCAATATATACCTCATCATTTTTACCAATTTTTGTGCTTACTCCACCACCAGTATATCAATTGTGTACTTGGTGGTTATGATATACAACCATTATTATTAACATTTTTTAGTATTACTCAACTATTATATCAAATTTTTTACGTTAATAATGTGCATTAATTTTGGTTTCAATTCAAATTAAACTCGTGTTTGTGTATTCAATGTTCGTAATACCAAAATATCAATCACTATATATCCGCAATTTAAACAATCTTTATGATTATTTCACCAAAAATACACCAAATATGTACGTGCTAGCCATTATAACAACCATTATTATTGATTAATATTTTTTAGTATTACTCAAACATTTTACCAAAATATTTAATTGAACATTGTGTAATAATTTTGGTTTCAATTACTCTAAGTAGTATTTAATACCAACCTTTCAATCAAACACGTGAATACCAACGATATGTCAATTAAATCACCAATAATAAGAATACACTAATCAAGAGTAACCAAAGTTGGATAAAATTGCATTCATCATTCTTAAAAAATCCTAGAATTTTTGCAAAGAAGCAAGAAAATATTAAGAAAAAAATTTGAAAATAATACATCATTGTTAATTTTGATAAGCAAACTTGGGGCAAGTCCTTTTGTTATGCCCTGATGTACCACATTTACTACAAGTGACTTTACTCTTGTAGTTTCCTTTGTCGAATCCCTTCTTACGGTCGTTACTTGGTGGTCTGCCTGATTGTTTTCTTGTAATTGGTGGTAGCATTACCTCTTCAAAGTTGATTTTTTTGGTGGTTTCTACCTGTTTCAGACCAAAACTTATTAGTAGTGCTTCTTGTCAAACAGAATGGTCATTTCAATGTATTCAACTTATATATTATGTTTTAAAGAATGCTTTTTGATGACATGATAATGCTTAACTCAAATATGGTGTTTACACCATCATTATGTACCAAAATAGAATCAACATGTACACCATCATCATCTAAAAAAAAAATACCAACTCTGAATGACACAAAAATTATAAGAATTACACCAAAATTGAATCAATACATACACCATTATCATGTACAAAAAAATCAACTATGTACGACATCAAAAAAATCAGAATTAGACCAAAATAATACAAAACAATAAATTTCACCAAATCACTTACGAAAACACACAATCACTAAATATGATTTTTATTATAGAACCCAAAACCATACAAAACAAATCAAAGAATTAAAAAAAAAAATCATCATCATGTACAAAAAAATCAAATCTGAATGACACAAAAAAAAATCAAAATTACACCAAACTAATTAAAAATAACCCATTTCACCAAATCACTTACCAAAACACATAATCAGTAAATATAATTTCTATTCTAAACCTCAAAACCATACATAACAAACCAAAGAATTAAAAAAAAAAAAATCAAAACACGAAATTGGTGAATAACAACAACCTATTTTTCAGCATTAATTAAACGACTCATTATTGACAAAATTCAATTTTATAAAATTGATTCTTAACATTTTTTACCAATTGTAACACAAAAAACCCATATCAAACATGGTATACTACAACAAAATCATAATGATTTTTCAATTAGAAAAATCATGTAAAAAATCACAAATTAAATATTGAATTATCAATAATACCTGATGCGTTTCAATGTCTTTTATGTTGAATTAGAATTGAATAATTGTTGGTATCCATGATTGAACAATCAACTAGAGTGAGTAGAAGGAGAATTTTATTTTTGTTAAGAAACCTTTTATTGATAGAAGAGAATATAAATAACCAATTTGAGTAAATCATGAAAGGTAAAAGATTTGAGAAAAAAAGGAAAAAGTAGAAATGGTGGAGCACTATTAAACGTTTTTTTTTTTAATATTAAAACCTAACTTTGAAAAAAATTATTGTTATGTAGGCAAAAAAAACTATTGCTATATAGTGGTAATTAAGGTAATTAATTTATATATTTAAGTGTTTTTCCCAATTTTTAATATACTAACTTATATGAGATAAAAAGAAGTCAGTTACTTAATGCAAAAAATAAGAAATTTCGTCTTGTACGTATATATAAGAAGATGACACGTAACATAGAATAGATTACATCAAACGACATGCAGCACAAGTTAGTGGTGAGAAATGTTTGAATATCTAATTTGGATTCTTTAATTGGATATTCGCATATCTACTCTTGGATTTATTTAACTACTCCATTTTTTTCATATTTTCTAAAACGTAGAGGTATATATAATTGTTACCATACCATCATTACTAATATTGAAATAACCAAGTACTCCCTCCGTCTCTATTTAGTTGTCTACTTTAGAAATGACACACATATTAAGGCAACAATGATTAAAATAGTGAAGTTACAATTTTACCCTTATAGTACAATTTACAATTCCAAAATAAATTCACTCAAGATAACTAATCAATGCTAGGACGTTCATAAGTTTATTTACTTTATTTATGACAACTTTATTTAAATAAGGGTATAATAGGAAAAAAATTGTTGTCCTTTCTTGATTTGTCAAAATGGACAACTAAATAGGGACAACTAAAAGAGGAAATATGGACAACTAAATAGGGACGGAGGGAGTACTTGGTTGTAATATAAATCTTGATTGAAGTCGAAAATAGAATATTTAAAAGCAATTTTAAAACGATGTTTAAAACTTAATAACGACATTGTATTGTATTTATTTAGGCATACATTTATATAAAGGCGTAGCCAGAAATTTCAGAAAAGATGTCTAAACACTATAACAAAAATAACTTTTAACGGCAATAAATACACACATTAATAAAGAGAGCTAACGTTTTTATCGGCATTAATTAAGTGTCATTAGATTCAATGTCGCTAAAAGTTTTAGAAACATATACAAAGAGTGCTAATTGCCACTAAAAATACATATTTAATGGCAATATAATTAAGCTATTGCCGTTAATTAATTACCGCTAAAAAATATTTTTTAAAGTGAAATTTGGATAGTAAATTATAAAAATAAATTAATCTATAGGGATATGATCTTGCCGCTTGCCATTGCGCTACTGTGCACTTTACATTAAAGTTGTGCGCTTATTATTATCTTACAGAGTTTAAGCAGGCCACAATAAAAATAACAAATGCGGATGCAAGAAATTAAACTTGGGTGCCGTGTAAGTTTCGTGAATATTGTTGCCACTATTCTATGAGTTTCCATTGGATCTAATTAAGGGTGTTCAATGAAGATATTACTGTTGTAGCTGGCCACTTTGACATCATCGTAGCTCCGATTTATATTTATAGGATGTGTTTCATATTAAGAAAAATGTTTTTTTGAAAAGAAATAACCTAACTAATGAATAAGTAGAGTTTCTATTTATTTTCTTGTATTTGGTAGGTAAGAAAATTCTTATCCTAAAAACATTTATGTAGTTTCTATTTGGTGGTCCCTCTAATTTCTCTTCAGTATAAAGGATGCCATTTAAGTCCCCTCGAATATTGCAAGACTTGTTTATAACCTTGTTTGAGCTTTCTAGACTGAACCACAACTCTTCTTTCAATTTTTTTGAGCATTTTGCATATACAACAGTAACAAAAGATCTACCACTGTTCTAATCTTCATAGTAATGTGTTGTTCATGATCTTGAATAATGGAAATAATACATTTATCCCTCTAAAAATACCACTTCTAATGTCATTATAGGCTTTAGAGACATTTTCAAAGAGCGTTAATTACCCCTAAAAAGTGTATTTAGAGTAATTAAGTTATTGTCGCTAAAGATTAATTTTGATGTAGTGGTGATTTCATTTCTATCCAACTATTTTAAAGTATTGTTTGACAGCAGTTCCTATATAAAACACTACAAAAAGAAAATTCAAAAATCATTAATTTCCATGGCTGCCATTTGTGAATATAGTTTTTAAATTTTATTTTTAACACCTTGAATATATAGCCACCAAAGATATTAGAGAGACTAGGTAGTGTTTTGCAGCAACAAACCAAGTGTAAGCAAACTAAGCAGAGCTGATTGATAGTCAATCATAACACGTTATTCGTTCTGCCTATTAACATTAACAGATCTAGAAAACAAACTCAATACGAAAAAGACCAACCAATAATAAAGAAAATCAAACGAAGTATTGAAAAATCGACAAAAAAATGCAGTGTTTTCATCGTCCAGACTTAGGTATTAATACTACAAAACATCGAAAAAAGGCTACAATAATATTTACAATTTTTCATTATGATGAATTTCCATACCGTTATTACTTTCTCTACTAGCTACTACGGTACTTTTTCAACTACCAAGCACTAACTGAGAAAACAGTTTTTTGTGCTTTCCTCTGTTCGTCCCACAATCTAACTATGTTGCCGTTAATTACCTTCATATCCTGGTAACAATACCATCCCATTTCCCCTTTTCTCAATTTCTCCCAATTATTCTCAAACCACTCTACGCCGTTGTGGTCGTCTTCTCCTTCCTCATCATCGCCGGTGTTACATTGATCTCCATCCTTAAAATACACCGTCAGTTTCCCTTTTGTTCCTTCCGAAAAAGCATCATCGGACAACATCATCATATTATTACTAGCTGGCGTTCGTAGCATTAATTCTACCTGCGATGAAGATGAAGCTAATACTGTTACCAACGTTGGCTCCGGTGCGGGCAACGTTGAAGAAGATGCTTTCATCTTCCAGAAACTAACTGCAGCTGTAACAACAGCAACCCATGTCCAAACAATGTTGGCGACATCGAAGCTCCAGTAATTGAAAGCAACAGCTTCAACTATTGCATTCATCGATCTTTAATTCTAATTTTCTCAATGCAAAATGTATGTATATAAAGGAGTAGGCGGATGAGGGAATTGAGAGAAGCATCTGAGATTAGATGCTGGGAATCGTCAAGGAAGATGCTAAGGTACATCCATATATTCCAATCATATTTGGTACCTAGCACAAGTGGGAATGAATATATATCTACACGTGCAAACACAACTACTGTCATACACAAGTGATTATTAATTTTCTCTTTATTTATTTTTATCATCTCTTCGCTTTAATCATTTGTGGTAATTTATGTACACATTAATTATTCTAAAAATAATTTATTTGATTACTTCCCAACTATCATTGATTAGGGCTTTGAATGGGTAGACCACTTTGTTAAGAGAGATATATGATGCCATGTCATTTATAATTGGGATTCATACCTACATTAAGTGCAAACAAATGATGCCTAAGACTGTCACGTTAAGTGATTTATTTATTTTATTTTAAAAAAAAACGCACTTAATGACCCCATGTATGAACCATTTAGATTCAGACCTACATTAAGTGCAAACAAATGATGCCTAAGACTGTCACGACCCAAACCGTCGTGATTGGCACCCACACAAACCCTCCGGTGGGAGAACCATTACTACAACCCAAACAAACAAATTTATGAAAATTAAGACATTTAAAGATACGGAAGCAGGTTTAAATGACAATAAAAATGGAGTCCCCATAAACTCCAAAGGTTTAAACAATTAACTAACCAACTAATGCGGAAATTCAACCCTAGAACCTGAAAGTCACTGTACCAAAACTCTACTAACGACAAGTCTAAGAACAAGTGGTACAACCCCGTAACTAAACAAACACCTTAAATAACTAGTCTGAGTCCGAAAAGAATTGGCTTAAACAAGAGAGATCCACGGCATCCTGAAAGAACTGGCTCACCCTTGAACCTTGTCACGATCAATAGTCACTTAGCTGAGGTCTATCAATAGCCACCTGAAGATGCCCTGTACTCAACAAAGAACAAGCAAGTGCAGTATCAGTACACAACCATAGTGTACTGGTAGGATCACGCGGCTATCTCAATAAGTGAAACACATGTAAGTAACCACAACATTACAAAACAGTCATATACCGAGCATATACAATATTAGTCATCTTTTTAGGATCAATGTAGCATCACACATATATTAGTCATCTTTTCAGGATCAATGTAGCATCACACATATATTAGTCATCTTTTCAGGATCAATGTAGCATCACACATTCTCAATAATACATATTGGTTATCGTTTAGAGCAATAACATACATTCTTCCAATATCAATCATCATTAGATATGAACGTAATCATCACAAGTAGATACACAACACAATTCAATGGTCCTCTCACGGAACCCAATTCAATGGTACTCTCATGGAACCTACACCCAAATTGTTAGCATACTGGAACATGGTACCCGATCCAATGTTTATGCCGGAACGTGGCAACCGATCCCATATTTATGCCAGAACGTGACAACCGATCCCATGTTTATGCCAGAACATGACAACCGATCCATTCAACAAACCACAATCACAATTCACAATGTATATTCTCACAATCATACAACAATATGTGATTCATGGCATACAATTATTCAATTATCCTCATTTACGATTAGGGTGATCAATAATGCAACATTCGCATACATACATGCATTATAATGAGCAATTAAAAACATATATCACACCAACATGAAATCACAACCATCACTTACCTCGAAAACAAGCTTAAAACCCTAAGAAAATTGATCCTTCCCTTTTCGGATTTGTTCCGCTTGTTCTTGGTCTACAAACAATCATAATAACACGGGAATCAATAAACAATCACTAATTACCCGAATTGCTAACAATTCTATGAACCCTAGATCATACTCATGATCCCAAGTACCCAAAATAGGGCTGTTTCCACCATAAAATCTAGATCAAAACCCTCCCCCATCGATAATTACCCATTAGATTACGTTCTACGGATTCGGGGAGTGAAAAGCTTACCTTTAGCCTCAAGAATGGTGGAAAACTGTCAAGAGTCGTCTGGGGTTCGTTCCTTAGCTCTAAAAATCTAAAAGTACAGAATAAAGCCGTTTTGGAGTTTACTTACGACCTTAAGTCGTGTCGGACCCGCCACAGTGGTCCTCACCTCGCTACAGCGGCCCCGCCCTGGCGGCAGAAATCCCGCCCCAGCGGCTTGCACTGAACCAGTGAGCTATTTTAATAATTCCAAGGCCCCTATTTAACAACCCACATTTAACCAACGACGCTCAGAAAATATCGTTCACGCTAAGATCGATTTCGGGAGTTCTACTCACCTGAATTCAATTCCGTAAAGTCGTACAGATTCCTTAACGACTTATCTAACAACTCATGTAATCAAAATCATAAATAAGTCACCCGATTGTTACCAAATTTCCCTACACCTTAATGACTCTGATTTCGTCCAAATATGGACTAGGCTAGGAAATCCAAATTTACTACTCAAAAGTTTTCTGGCCCCAATTCTTTCCCCATTGGCTTTTCTATAACGACGGGAACAAGTTGTTACAAAGACCCATTATCATTATCATTAAACTAGAAGCATCATTGTACAATATAAAAATATTATATAACATATATATACATTGTTATAAAATATTTATATATTATTATATAACATATATTTAATGTATTCATATTGTATAAATAGTATAATTCAATTTATATATGATGTATAAATGTGAATAAGAAATGTATATATATATTTATGTACACTGTTATACAATATTTATACATTGTTATATAATGTATAAGTAATGTGTATATTGTATAAATAATTTATAATCATGTATATATGATATATAATTGTGCATAATAATGTAGATACACCTATTATACACATCAGTATTATTAAAACATTGTTCGATTACCGGTACACACCCATTTAACACCATAATCACCACACACTTAGAAAGAACTAATATTTTGTATTTTATTTGATTTCAAGCAAAGATATAAAGAAACCACAAAAAAGCAAACAAATATAAGAAAAAAAAAACAAAACTTGCCTCAAAGTGTGCCATATATCTCTTATATAGAAGAGACAGTTTCAAGTTTTTCAATATGTGAGCTTCTTGGTCAATTAATTCTAAAATATGGGGTATTATGGTCATTTATTCTATAGCAATTAATTCTAAAATATGGATATTATGGTCATTTGTCCTATCAAACTGATCTGTAATTACAGGCTACATACGTGTCTTATATCTACTTTGGAGTAGACACGTAGTAATACTTTAGCTTCAACTTAAATAGTATGTCTCTCTCTTCTTGGTGGTCTGTATTTCTTCTTCTCTGTTTAGGAAAAGAAAGAGCAAGCATAAGGTGTAGTAGTGTTGTTGTATCAGATAAACTTATTATGTTGTATCATTAATTCAGTTTTTTGTTATCCTTTTTAGTCACTAGTGAACTTGTCCGCTCTTTGCGCGGTCACAAAAATCTTATTAAATTTAAGATTTAATTTCTGTTGAGATTCAAATTTGAAAGTAATCAAAAAAATATTTTATGAAATTTAAGGTATTTTAATTTTTTTTTCTTTCATTAGATAAAACAAACGAAATATTTATAAATTTAATCTATATGTATTTTAAAAATCTTAAATATTCAAAGTAATTAAATTAAGAGTAAAAAAATCAAAACGCCACAAATACTTTTAGTGAAAGTAGAAAGACAAACACGTCAACACTGTGAGTCTATAACAAAAATGTTAAAAGAAAAACATCGATATACATGTTCTTTTACTTATGAAAAGTCAAAATTTTACTTGAATTAACAAATAATAGAAAAAAAAATCGACAGCATACAAAATGAGCTATTCTTGTAATATCGTCAATATATTGCATCAAAATATAAACTGCTCTAATACTAAGTATTTACCTAAGTATCTCCTTGTGACGACAACAATATGATCAATATATTTTTTATAAGCTATAATTGTCACAAACTAAATGCTATGTATATCTAATCTCAATTTAAAATACGCAATTTAAAAGATGAGGAAATACGGTTGTAACGCATTACACAGAAACATAAAAGAATTACTTTATGATCTCTCTTTACAAATCATGAAAATATTAGTAGGCGACCTTTGGCATAGCAAACTACCTTCACTACTCTTATGTATACAATAAATATTACCCCCTCCCCCCAATTACATGTAGCTTAATGTTTTAACAAAAGAAATGACATATAACAATATAATTATGCATAAATTGTAGAACAATAAGAAATAATCAATTCAACTGAAAAAGAAAATATATTAAAGTACTGATAAAATCTGTTCCATATATTTTTCAGTAGTAGCAAGAAATTATATGTGATGTGATCATATTTTTGACAATTAAAATAGGATTTCATCATCACGATTCCTTTGTTCACTATTGTCAATTCATGTTTTGATCGAAGTGGATCCAATATTTAGAAATCATAAATACACATTTAATATAAATATGCTACTTGCTAAGAGACTAAATGAATGAGATTTCGACCTTCAAATTGTTTTGTCAAATAATGAAGGAGTTTATAGTAGAGAAAGGAAGAAAACAGAATTGGAGAATAGGGTGGTGTGGGATGAAAACAAAACTAAAATAGATGAAAGGAAAAAGTAGCCATTTCACAATAAAACACACACAAATCAATTGCATGTCACTGATTATACATTTAAATTGCAATATCTCTTTACACAAAAATTGCCACCTCAAATTCCTAGACAAGATAATTTTTTGTTGTCTCCTTTTACATCAAACAATAATTTAAAAGCATGCAGAAAAATTTGCTATATTACATCAAACAACAATTAAAATTTAAAAAGCGTCTAGAAAGAAAATGTCAAATTCACCTCTGGATCGATATGCTTCAGATTACATAAAGATTTGCTTACGCAATAGTCTCCTATCCACAAGTTACAATGACAACCTTGACCACAGAGTAACTGGGACGATGCATGACAAAAAATGAGGATGCTGCAAAAACAAATAAAATTAATTAGTACATTAATTATAGAAGAAAACTCATTTTCCCTTATCAATGCCCATTCCATACAAATTGAATAGCCCCAAAGAAGATTAGAGAAGGTAACCTTTTTTATAATTAAAATGATTTAATGTGAGCTATGAATATATTTATTAAGAGTAGAAGTTACGAAGATGAAGAGATATAAGTTATGGAAAAAAATGAATAAAAAATGCAAAATAAATGAGATGACTTTTGGTCTTATCATATATTACATAAATAAATACTGTATTATTTTTAAAAAGTAAAAATCACAAAAGTTGAGGAAAGATAAAGAGGAGACTTTTCAGATTTTTAGATACCGTTAAAGAAACGGTGATGTGTAATTAATGTATACAACAAATAAATTAAATTAAATCTATATATATATAATATAAAGGAGAAACATAGATAAGGTCATGTGGCACCTCTCTATGGCCTCCATTTATATTTATATTTATATTTTTTTCTCCTTTTTTTGAGATTTTTTTCTTAATTCTTTTCATTAATTTTTTTTTATTAAATAAAAAATTCAATCATATTTACTATTCTAATTATACCTAATGAGTTGCAAAAAAACCACCATCTATTCATATTCTCTACTTAAATAGCATGACTATTCAACTCATTTCTAACTATTCTTATGGATTATCAAATCTATAAATAACAATCATCCATGGGGATGTTGAATATTCATTTTTGCATTTTCTCATTATTAGTGTAGTTTTTTTTCTCTTTTTTTTTTTAATTTTTATTCTTCATCTTTTTCATAAGAAATTATAGAAACGATAGTGACATGATATGTGCTTCACTTTGATGAAGATCAATGATATATTCTTCAAAGATTCATTACAAAGAGAAGTTCACATTAGTTTAGTACAAGTTCATCGAAATGAAGAAGGAAGCTTCATTATGTTGATAGATTCATCGATAATCATAGAAGTATAAAGTTTGAATGTTTTCAATAGTTTAAAGATTCATTAATGTATTATTTTGATTTCAATATTTTAAATTTTTGGCATGGTTGAAAGGTATATTATTTATGGTACATTTCTCATAGCTATTGGATATTGTTGTGCTTAAAAATCTATATATAATATAAGCTAAATGTTAGAAGATTCAAGTTGCACCTCTCTTTTGGCCAAGAATTCTATTTATTCCGTTCCTCAATGTTTTGACAATTTTTTCAATTAATGTATTATTTTTATTTCAATATTCTAAAATTTTTCCATGATTGAAAGGTATATTATCTATAGTAAAAAAAATAAAAAAATTATCTATAGTTCATTTCTCATTGGTATTAGATATTGTTGTGCTTAAAAATCTATATATAATATAAGCTAGATGTTAGAAAAATGAAGTTGCACCTCTCTTTGGCCAAGGCCCAAGGATTCTATTTATCTTTTTCCTCAATTTTTTTTGACAATTTTTCATAATTTTCTACTTACTTATTATTGTACAAAAAATAAATATATCAATTACTACTCATCTATTTATTGTTATACTTAAAAGTCTCAAAAATTATTTACACTCATTATTATTCTTTGCTACAAATAATTAAAAGTCTCAATATTTACTTCTTCAATCTTTCAAGATATTTGTCTCCTTTTTTAATGTATTTTTTTCCTCTTCCAATTTTGTTAAACACAATGGAGTAATACAAAAAAGAAGAAGTTGATTTGCTTTCTTTCCTAATAAAACTTAGACACCCAACAAATGTTAGATAGTTCATGAGTTCTTTTTTTTGGTCTTCATTATTTTATTTTTCCTTCTTTTATTTATATTAAATTTTTTATCTCCATAACTTATACCTATTGAACTTTTACTTTAATTAATATTATTAACTCATTTTCTTTAAATTTTCATATTCATAACCCCCAATTATTTAATTTCAAAATTTAAGATACCTTATGATGTTACTTTAATTTTGTCAATATAAATTCATATTTTTGGTTTTATAAGATTCCTACTCAAGATTATTATTTTTATTTCATATTTGAAATAGTGATATTTTATATTATTATTGTAATATCAGATTTATACTTTAGTTTGACTCCATAAAAAGTCTGTTGGATGTGGATAGAAGGGGAGCTAGATAAAAACTCAAAAATATGTGCATTGATTATATACATTTTTTTCATCTTTGTTTTTGTGATTACGAACTTAACAAAAATATGTTATCTCTATAATTTTTTTAAATTTAGGTTCTTATAAATTTTTTAATCGTAGTAAATTACATTTTCACTTAGGCTCAAATTAGTTATTTGTAACTTTGCTAGAAATAGCAAACTACGCTAAGAGACGTTCAAATTTTACTACTCATGGGTCAAAAGAAATGTATATAAAATATTGAAATACACCGTTCTTAGGTGTTTCTTATGGTGAAGAGCTATTTACATTTTCTTTAAATTTGTTCATTTCTTCTACTTTAAAAGAATTACCAAAAATAAATATAAGATATACACGAAAATTAGTAATAGAGGTTTATTTAGATGATGATGATGGAAAATAAGAGAAAAATATTTATTTAGACGATGATGAAAAATAAGAAAAAAAATCAAGGAAAATGAAAGGATTAAGTATCAAAGAAGAAATTCAATTGAAACACTTATCTCTTTTTCCTCCTATTTTTAGTTTCATCATTTTTTTTTGGGATAAGGGTCTGAAAAATATCCCAACTTTGGTTGAATTTGCTGTTGCGATACTAAACTTTCATGATGACCTATTACCTTCCTAGACTATTTAATACCATATTATTTACACCCTGAACTATTTAATAGTATATTTTAAATGTATATATGTGCTCACGTGAACACATTACTATTTATAATTTTGCATTATTTTTTATGTCCATGTGGGCAAATATATATGTTTAAAATACGGTATTAAATAGTCTAGGGAGGTAATAGATCCTCATGAAAGTTTAGTATCGCAACAACAAATCTGACCAAAGTTGGGATATTTTTCAGACCCTTATCCCTTTTTTTTTTCAAATAAAAAGAAGGTTCATCAGGTAGTAAATTTAACATTTAATAAAAATAAGAAAAAAATCAAGTCCTTAAATATGTTTATTCGAATTATATGTATTAACACCATAATATATAATTTTTTTTCTTAATAAGTTCGCCTTTTAATTTTGAAAAATATTTGATAATAAAATGGAATTCACTTAAGCTCTAATTCTACAAAAAAAATTGTATTGTGATTTTATCATTTTCTTATTTCTATAGTTGGTTTTTTATTTCTTGTATCATAAATAATTTCTAAAATAAATTTACATATATTTTTTATAATTGCGCGAAGCGTGGCCAAATTCTCTAGTTAATCAATAAGAAAAAGGAAAATTAGAAAAATGAAGGAAAAAATTCAAAAAAAAATGATAAATACCTTTCCTGGCCTATGAAGCTTGCCACATCACTATTCTAGCATCCAGCTTTATATTATATATAGATTTGGTTAGATGTTTAGGTTTTGCTTTGAGATTTCTCTTCGTCCTCCATAAATTTTAATGAAGCATTATGGAAGAAAGAAAACCCAATTCGATTATACTCATTCTAGGTAATTAGATTAATTTACTAGATTTGTAGGTTTTGCTCTGGACTATAGGAAGTGGGACTTTGTTCGATCCAGAAAATTTGAGGAAAGATCAATTGAATTTGCAGATGAAGTTTCGCTTGATTTTTTGTAGTGTGAGAGAGAAAAAATTAAAGAAATGCTCATCAAGGCTGGTTCTTTACTTTAATTTTTTCTCTCTCACACAACAAAAAATGATTTTTTCTCTCTCAACAATTTAATTTTTTGCAGTTGTATTAAAATGATTTTTTGGTCAAAATTAGACAAGTGTTGTTTAATGAAGTAAAGTATGAAAGAAATTATGGAGGTGTCAAAGTATGTGATTCATCGTATTCCATGTATAAAATTTAGTATTTTCTTCGTTTCAATTTATATGAGTTAGTCACGGAGTTTAGGAAAGAAATTTTTTTGAAACTTGTAGTTCAATGTGAGTCATAAATATTTGTGACTAAAAATCATTTCTTTGAGAATAAAATAAACATATTAAAGTTAAATTATTGTTAAATATATAAATGTGTCATTTTTTTGAATAAGGAAAGTAAATCTAGGACAAAGGGAGTATTAGTTTATGTTAGAGATCCATTTATATTGTTAAATATGATAACCTCTTCTAACTTCAATTCTTTGTAATTAGAACCAATAACTAAACAAAATTCATTGACTTTGGAGTAGACACCGCCAAGTCAATTTGTGAAATCTTCCTAACTTCAATACCATCTCAACTAAAAGGATATTTGTTCACTCTTTTTTTCCCCTTCCTTACATATATGTATGTCGATCATTTATACGTTTGGAGAATAATCACAAAAGGATGCGTGCCTATGTTTTTTTTGGTTGTAAATTTGGGAATAAAAATGGCTACAACTCTTAATTCATTTTGATTATTAGTCATTTCAAGTGATTGTGATTCACTTTGATCTCACCTTCTTTATGTAGCAGGTCTCAATTTTATGGCTAAGAATCTCAAACTTGAAGATATATCAAATTTTATAAATTTATGTAAATAAGACATACAAAACTATTTTGTAAACTTACGTAAATAAGACGCCCAAAACTATTTTGTAAACTTGACTCCCCTTGATAAATACGATCAAATAATTAATATATATTTTGCAATTATTATTGTGAATAACATCAATCTAGCTTAAACAATTTTCACGTTGGGCCCGTGCCACGGGCCATATTTCTCTAGTATAACAATAAGGTGAGTGTATTACATTGGAGAATGACACTCCTTGTTTTGCTCTTTGCACTACCTGATGACCATAAGGTGCATCATTGGATATGAATGTTTCAAGAATATGTGTTGAATGTTATAACATCACCACTTGAAAACAATTTGATAGATTATTATTGGTCAAACACATGCAGATCTTTAAACTTGTTCCTAAATTTCATTTTGGCACTTCAACTCAACCTTATTTCATTTTAACCCTTTGACTCCAATTTTTATGTTTCATTTTGGCACTTCTAAGTAATGTGATAGAGTGTGTGCATCACACTTTCTCTAAGAGAGCGAAAGACA
The DNA here is from genome assembly GCA_036250405.1 of Solanum raphanifolium. NCBI lineage: Eukaryota > Viridiplantae > Streptophyta > Magnoliopsida > Solanales > Solanaceae > Solanum > Solanum raphanifolium. The sequence goes on along the minus strand of JAJOOE010008504.1, from coordinate 4,554 downwards.
AAAAAAGTATTTTTTTAAAAAATAATAAAAAATTAACCCTTCAATTCTATTTTTTTATGTACTATTTAAACACAAAATACTAATTTTTACAACATAAAAAGTTTCTTCATTTTTATTTATGTTCTTCATTTCCACTTTTTCATTTTAAAAATCAACGTCATATTGTTTTTAAAAAAAATAAAAATAAATAATGGATGAACATCAATCTTTTTTTAGAGTTTCTGTACATTATTGTGTGAAAAATAATCGACAAAACTGTGTTGATTTTCTTTTTAAAATAATTAATTAAATTAAATAACACCACATATTTTTTTTCCATATCTAATCTATTTGGACTAACTCAAATACCAGCTTTCTAATTTTTCATTCAACTAAATACGAGTAAAAAAAAACTCATGTTCATTGCTAATTAATAACATTATAAAAAAATGTTGAAACTCGATAGGCTTTGTTGGGTTGTCATTGAATTTCTTAAGAAAGAAATCGACGCACTTTCGTCGGTTATTTTTCACGCAAAAATACAAGGAAACTCTCAAAAAGAAATTGTTACTTTTAAAAAAAATAAATCAATGATCATTCGTCAATTTGAATTTTTTATAATTACTAACGAATGAACGACGATTTTTAAAATGCAAAATTGCAGTTGAAGAGCATATATAGAAATAAAGAAATCAAAATTAGTATTTTGTGTTTAAATGGTACATAAAAAAAAATAGAGTTGAAGGGTTAATCTTTTATTATTTTAAAAAAAATATACTATCTTTCACCCTCTTAGAGAAAGTGTGATGCACACACTCTGCCACATCATTTAGAAGTATCAAAATGAAACATAAAAAATGGAGTTAAAATATTAAAATGGAACAAAATTGAGTTGGAGTGCCAAATGAAATTTAGGGACAAATTTATGAGTCTGCATATATGTTTGGCTATTATTATTTTAATGGCATGTCAATATCAATGTATTAGGATGATGGACTTTGGACACCTCCTTGTAGGGATAAAATTAGCTTTATGATTCCTTTAGCTAACAAGGAGTACATAGTTAAAAAGGGCCGTAGGTATTGTTATGAATGGGCCTAGACTAGTATTGACAAAACAATCCAACATCAAATTAAGTGATTATGTGTGAAATCTGGATTGATAAATATGAGATTTGTGAGAGCAAAATAGGTTTATGCAAACTATTGAGTAAATAGTTTGATTTCTATCATCTCCATTCTATAGTCTAAACTTCACGTCCACATTCTTATTTCTATTCTTTAGTTACTTGTAATTTCAATATTTCCATAATAAGTTGATAGTTTAAATATTACAGTTATAATTATAAAGGTGTAATCGTATTTCAATTCTTATGATAGTCAAACCAATTATGTTAAGCATGCTTGATTTGAAAAAAATATATCATTTTGAGGTAAAAGTCTCAATATACCCGATATTCACAAAAGCTATTAGTTCAAAATAGCTTTTTCCATGTGTCAAACGCTCTCAATCCATTCAATTCAATGATTCTCAATAGGGGTGTACATGATCAGGTTGGTTCGGATTTTTCAAATATCAAATCAAATTATTTGTGTAAAATTCTTAAATTTATAAACTAAACCAAACTAATAAAATTCGGATTTTTTCGGGTTTTGCAACCTCAAGTTGATTCGGGTTTTTCAAATACCAAACCAAACCATTGTGTCGAATTTTAAAATTTATAAATCATACCAATTTAATAAACCTCGGATTTTTTCGCTAAAGTTTGCATACAAACATATAATTAACTTGTGCTCCAAATATTTCTTTAGTCCAACCAAAATACAATTATCTAAGGTGTTTCTTAAAAAAATGATACAAAATATGAGATGAGTACTGATGACACTAAAATATTCAATGAAAAATAATAATGAAATCATCATATAAAATAAATATTGGAAAGTCATAATGAAAATGATCATAATTTAAAAGTGCTAAATCATGCTAAAATAAATTTAATAAGTATTCGTTTCATTACTAAATATTTAAGGAAAATTAAAATTAGATTATGTATTTTAATTGTCTAAACCCATGTAAAACTAAAGAACAAATATTCAATATTATTGTCATTCTTAGTGTTGAATTGATTTTCTTTTTGCATTAGTATTAAATTGATTTTGATTTAAGTTTTACTATAATTATCAACATCTATGAACTATAATCTTTATTGGACCATTCCGAATTCAATGTTTTAAACTTGGAATAATATATTAAAAGATAACAACTATGAAATACTATAAGAAATATTTTAAAATTATATCAAAGTAAATATTTTTATGTATAAAATAAAATTTTAAAATTACATATATCATGTCGAGTTGATTTTTTTAGTTAAAACCAAACCAACCCAAATATAGTCGAGTTTTTTTTCCAATACCAAATCAAGTCAAACCAAACTACTAGTCGGGTTTTTTTTCCGATCTGACTCAATTTACGATTTGATTCAATTTTCGATTCGATTTTGTACCCTGTAATTCTCGAGGCTAATTACATTTGCTGGGTCCATCTTAATAATCTAGACTTTAGTCAAAATCAAAGTCTACCCAAAAAGTCAATTACTGGCCAACGTAGTCAACTAAAAATAAGTTACACGAGTGAATTACCCATGGACTACTCTCATTCACTTTTATTTATCTATTATTTTAAAAATAAATTTCTGTTTTACTTGTCACTTTTAATACATTAAGAAATTAAAGATAATTTTTTTAATATTAATTATTTATTTTTCAATCATTTGCCTAGATCTAATACTAAACATTAATTAATAGAAATAATGTGGTCAAATAATTATGTCAATCATTATGTCCTTCATAAACATGTCAAATATGATAAGTAAAAGTGAATTGATTGAATAGAAAATTCAAATATTGTTGGGATTTCAAACCATGCTACTTTCCTTGCTTGATTTCTAATTATTATTATTATTTTTGTAATCTAGAAAGCGTGTGTTTAACTCTAAAAAAGTTCTCATCATTTAGATAGACTATAAAATAAAGTGATTGGAAATAAAAAGACTATTTATAAACAAAATTCAATCTTAACATAATTTACCAAGTCAAATCATAGTTTAGGTATAATTTGACAATTTATGACTGAATTCAAACTTGGAACACTTGAAAATGCATGATTTTAATTTAAAAAAATCTAAGTAAAATTACGCGAAGACTCAAGGTAATTACTCTTCAAAAAGGATGAAATCCTATAGCATAGAACTCCCAAAACTTGAAAAAGAAATGTGATTCTGGAAAAAATTGTTACCTTAAATTCTATGGTTTATCGCGATTGCAACCCCATTACCCCAACCCCTTATCGCGTTGGTTATGCACACTTACCTTCTCTATCGCAATCCAAAAGTGTGATGGTGCTGACCATTTTTTGGTGGTTTCCTAAGGAACCACTATCATGAATAGCTATCGCGATCATATTTAAGTGGTCATACACCTTAATTGCAGTCAAGGTATGAACTCAACCCATCGTGATTGCGCATGACGCACAAGATATGAACAATATGTACCATCCTTCAAACTAGTTTGGATTTCACTATAGGCCTTCCGATTTAACCCAAACCATTCCAACAAGTCCCAAATAATAAAAATAACTTGTACAAAGTATCAAAATATATATTGGAGTGTAAATTGTCAAAAATTGAGGGGTTGAATTGTTACATAAAGTATTTCGAGATAAATTGACATAGAAGGAATAGATGGATCCGACTCCCCTCCATTACCCCTTCCCTCCATTTTGTCAAGTGCACGTCTAGATTAGAGACATGTGTCATATTTAAAGTTTAAAGGTCAAAATTATATCATATGAACAAATATCATAGCCATAGTTAAGTCAACTAATTTTAGAAAACCACTCTCCAAATTTGGTAAGGATTACAATATATTCTATACAAAATTTGATATTTATTAATATCATTAATTTCATATTATATTTTTGTATTTAAATATTAAATTGTAAATTTTTAGTTTTAAACCAATTATTTTTAAATGATAAAAGATTGCTATTCTGCGTTCTTTTGATTACTTCTGATCAATTCCAATGTTCTCCTTTTTTTTTTTTTTTTGGATCATTTTCAGCTTATTTAATTCTACTAAACAATTGCTAGAATGGAAAATGATGTTTTTGTCTATTGCTACAGTACGTTTTTCAAAATAAAAATAATTAAATAATTGGAGTGGATTAGTAAGATAAATAAAATAGATATCTTCTTATTTCTTATAAAAAATAGTTTAAAATAAAATTAGATTTCAACAAAATTTAATGAAAAAAAATATTTAAATTGATTGGGTGACTTTTTAAGTGAAATATCAATAGTTGAGAGACTTTCGAAGTAAAATATCAATAGTTGAGTGACTTTTGAGTTATAATCATTAATTTCATATTATATTTTTGTATTTAAATATTAAATTGTAAATTAAAAATATAAGATGAAATTAAAGATATTAATAAATATCAAATTTTGTATGGAATATATTGTAATTCTTACCAAATTTGGAGAGTAGTTTTCTAAAATTAGTTGACTTAACTATG
>JAJOOE010008503.1:0-10405 GCA_036250405.1 Solanum raphanifolium | reverse complement strand
GACGTGCCCGTGTTGGACTCAAGAATCCCAACCGACCTATTGCCAGTTTCATCTTTTCTGGTCCAACTGGTGTTGGGAAGTCAGAACTGGCCAAGTCTTTAGCAACGTACTACTTTGGTTCTGAAGAAGCAATGATTCGGCTTGATATGAGTGAGTTTATGGAGAGACACACTGTGTCTAAACTCATCGGTTCACCCCCTGGGTATGTTGGTTACACTGAAGGTGGTCAATTAACTGAAGCTGTGAGGCGTCGACCTTACACTGTTGTGCTCTTTGATGAGATTGAGAAGGCTCATCCTGATGTCTTTAACATGATGCTTCAAATTCTTGAAGATGGAAGATTGACAGACAGCAAGGGCAGAACTGTCGACTTCAAGAATACACTCCTCATCATGACATCGAATGTTGGAAGCAGTGTGATAGAGAAAGGAGGTCGTCGTATAGGTTTTGATCTAGATTTTGACGAGAAGGATAGTAGTTACAACCGTATCAAGAGCTTGGTGACTGAGGAGTTGAAACAGTACTTCAGGCCAGAGTTCTTAAACAGATTAGATGAGATGATTGTATTCCGTCAGCTCACTAAGTTGGAGGTGAAGGAGATTGCTGATATCATGCTTAAGGAGGTCTTTGTGAGGTTGAAGAATAAGGAGATAGAACTTCAAGTGACAGAGAGATTTAGAGACAGGGTGGTTGATGAAGGATACAACCCAAGCTATGGAGCTAGGCCATTGAGGAGAGCTATTATGAGACTGCTGGAGGATAGCATGGCCGAGAAGATGCTTGCAGGTGAGATCAAAGAAGGTGATTCAGTAATTGTGGATGTGGATTCAGATGGCAATGTCACCGTCCTCAATGGCAGTAGCGGTGCTCCCTCAGATCCAGCTCCCAAGCCTATCCTTGTGTAGATCAAGTCTTCATTTAGCTCTGCAAATTTGTTGATTGTAATGTTGCTTTCGGTTGTATTGGCTACTAAGCTCTCCTGCACTTACGAAGCAATTTGTGAGTAATTTTTTGGGGTGCAGTTGACAGGGTGATGATATTCTGCCAAGTTGACAAGGCAGTATCCTTCCCAAGCAGGATTGCACACTATATAGTTAACTGGATTTCATTAAAATTGTAGTGATAGAGAAACTGTAGAAGCATTTCTTCTAATTTTTGGTAGGTGATAGTTAGACTTTGTCATCATTTTCAGCACGTTTTTCCTGCTGTTTTGTTACACTGTTTGGCTCAAATCACAACTAAGGATTTAGGTTATGAACTTGAATTTCTCTACTGGTTTCTTAGCTATTGTCCACAACAAACACTAGACAAATGTAATTCCAAATTTTATATTGGATAACCCCCTAATCCTTGTAACTAGACAACCCCTTGGAATAATATTGTGCACTAAAATACCTTCGGTAGGAATTAACATTATTGTTGAACTTGAATGAATTCTTTTGTCAACTCTACTCTCTTATCTTATTGATGATGAATTGAAGTGTAGTGATTACGTCGCAGAAAATATTCTGTTCTTAGCCACTCTATGATATTATAATAGCTTAATACATCTTTTGGATGTCGATCAACTCTTCAAATGCAGTAATATATGCAAAGACTTTGACCAATATCATTTGTTTTCCTCAAATAATTGATCCCGTTTTCCATGATTTCGCAGACTAATGAATTTAATTAAGCGACCTCGTTGATTAAGATGGAAAATTAAGAGTGAGAACTTTAAATAATTATAGTAGTCAATCAAACAATATTTGAAAGTAACAATCAAATTTCCTCTTTGAGCTGAGTGCTAATCTCAGTATACTATATATATACATGGATGTGATGTCCAACTTGCAAGCACAAGTCTATCAAACAAAACTGAGAAAGCAATGAAGTTTCACAATATAAGTGTAAATCTAATGTTCGTGTTTGCTCTTTCTGCTATCAATTTCGTATGTTGGTTCAACTTTAGATGCATTGCAGCAGCCACTCTAAGAAATGAGACGGACATGAGAGCGTTGCTCGAGTTCAAATCCCATATAACAGAAGACTATTTAGCAATCTTGGATTCTTGGAATGGTTCTTCACATTTCTGCCACTGGCCTGGAGTTACATGTGGTATCAAACACCAAAGAGTAACTCACTTGAATCTGAAAGGCAAGAGGTTAGCAGGAAGCATTTCACCTTATATTGGAAATCTTTCCTTCCTAAACTCTCTTGATCTTTCGGACAACTCTTTCCGAGGAGAAATTCCTGAGTAATCTCTTCAGACTTCAGAACTTAAACATGAGCTACAATTTTCTTGAGGTGAAGTGCCGTCTAACCTGTCTCAGTGGTCCAAACTTGTGACTATTGCACTAGACCATAACTCTCTGGTGGGGCAGATTCCTTCTGAACTGGAATCACTTTCAAAGCTCACCAAACTGCACTTAGGAAGCAACAATCTGAGTGGAAGTTTCCCAGCTTCACTTGGGAATCTTTCATATTTGCAAGAGCTGAAACTGTCATATAACCAGTTGAAGGGAAAACTTCCAGACTCATTGTCACAAATGAGAAGTTTGACACTGATTGATTTATCAGTCAATCAACTTTCTGGTGAGTTCCCTCCTCCGCTATACAATTTGTCATCACTTAAAGGAATAGGCCTGTCCTATAACTACTTCTCGGGTAATCTGAGAAGCAATATCGGTGTTGCTTTTCCAAAAGCAGAGAAGATCAACTGGGGAATGAGAAATACCCGGCATAGAAACCTGGTGAAAGTCATAACTGCATGCTCCAGCATTGACTTCAAAGGAAATGACTTTAAGGCCATAATGTATCAGTTCATGGAAAATGGAAGCTTGGAGGAGTGGTTACATCAAGAATCAGAAGGACAAATACAATGCAATAGCTTAAACATTCTTCAGAGATTAAATATTGCAATAGACGTGGCTTCTGCATTATATTATCTTCATCATCAATGTGAAATCCCTGTGGTTCACTGTGATCTCAAACCAAGTAATATTCTTCTCGACAACAACATGATAGCACATGTAAGTGATTCTGGATTGGCCAGGCTCATCCCTAGTTTTTCTGGGGAAGGCAACCTTAACCAATTCAGCTCACTCGGAATACAGGGAACTATTGGATACGCCCCACCAGGTAATTATCCTTTCTCGTTTTTTTTATTATCCTCTACTTAAATCTGACAAATACTTCAAAATTTGGGTTAGTTTCAAATGCACGTTTTACAGAGTGAGTGGCTACTATGGATGAATACTGCAGAGTATGGCATGGGTGCTGAGGTCGCCATAACAGGAGATTTGTATAGTTATGGGATCCTATTGCTGGAGATTTTCACTGGAAAAATGCCCACAGACAAACTATTCGAAGACAATGTGAATCTGCACCTTTTCGTCAGACTGGCATTACCAGATCAAATAACGGATATTGTTGATGGATCCGCTCTCTGTGGAGAAATGACAGGAGAGGATGCTAACAAGAATATAAGTAGTGAACAGATCAAGTGCTTGGTTTCTATTTTCCAACTTGGGCTAGCATGTTCAGCAGAAACACCACAAGAGATAATTAACATGGAGCAAGTTTACAGGGAATTGATTATAATCAGAGACAGGTTTCTGAAGTAACAGGAACACACTGCTAAGCAGTCCCTACAGACCGCTCACAGAAAAGCTTGATTGAGTTGATAGTTACGAATTGTCTTATGTATGGCCAATCACAGATATCAACTTATACTGTATTTTACACATATGGCAGTAATATCTTTTTTCTCCTAGATGATAAAATACATCACAATGCCCAAGCTCATCCCATTTTATTATGCCTTCAATCAGCAACTGCTACTCCACATTACTTGCTCATAAAGACATGAGATTACGCCGTATAGATTTGATGGTTAACACAGCAGTTAAGAAAGATATCGTTACGAAGTCAAAGACCTCTCAAATCATATGGTATCACAAAAGAGGAGCTCTGAATTTGGGCATCATCCAAAACAGTTACGTCATAACTATTATTTTATTCGTTTATAGCATGGAACCAAAGCTCAATCGTTGAACATATAGGTCAAATATGAAGAAATTATTCATCTCCATCTAGGCCAAATTTTTCAGATTAAGTTTTTGAGATAGTAAGTGAACAATCCTTGTAAAAATAGAGATAGAAGCAGTAAAGTAAACCTCACATGTCCTCACAAGATCTCAGCAAGTAAATATGTATTGTTTCCAGATGTAGCCCAAAAACAAAAACAAAAAAGAGGGGATGCATACATTCTGACAAAACTACAACCAAAATTGGCATCATACAATCCCTCCAAACCAGTAAGTTCTTCCCACCTCCTCTGCTCACAACTAATAGAAGTCCCCAAAAAATAACTACAAAGAGGCTCACAATTACTGTAGATTTCTCTGATCACTAAAAATTCCCAAAACCAGAGAAATAAGATAAAAGAGAAGAAACAGTGCTAACCAGCAAAAGAAGCTATTCTTAGAAGCCATAACATTGTGATGTAATCCTCATCATCGATCATTTGCAGCAACATTTGGCCAATCAAGAAACTTATAACCTTGAAGAGACGGTGGCAAGTAAGTTTGGGATGAGTTTGGATTGTCAGGAGGATAAATATAGTCCCTCCCATAATTAAGATCCTTCATTAGCTTAGTTGGTGCATTCCTAAGATGAAGGGGCACTCCTTCATTTTGTCCAACGGATTCCCTTACCACTTTTTGAGCTGCCCCTATTGCTCTATAGACAGCAATAGACTTCGGAGCCAAGGCCAAATAAGCAACACACTGAGCAAGGATAACATTGCACTCAGGCATGCCAATAAAATGGCAAGCTTGGTAGCAAGCAACAGCTTGGCCAAGAGCCGATGGATCAGCTAACCCCACATCTTCACTAGCAAACCTGACCAGCCTTCGTGCTATGTAAAGAGGCTCTTCACCCCCTTCCAACATTCTCGCCAGCCAATAAATGGAAGCGTTAGCATCGCTTCCTCTCATAGATTTGTGAAGTGCACTGATAAGATTATAATGTTCATCCCCTGCTCTGTCATAAGCCAAATGCTTACATTGCATTGCTTCTTTGACATCATCCAGACTGACAACTGCAGACAAAGGAGACTCATCAGCATTTCCTTGTTTGTCCCCTAACTCCTCGATTGATCCTCTAGCCATTCCCGTACGTGCAGCAGCAGTGGTAGCTGAAATTTCCAAGGCGTTTAATGCTACCCTTGCATCTCCATCACAGTTTGTTGAAAGAAACTCTATACATTCATCATTTACTTCAATATTCATCCTCTCTCCCATACAACAGGACAGCCCCTTATCAGAATCAGCCGCAGCCCGCCTGAGTAGCGTAGCAATATGGTGGGGCTTTAAAGGATTGAGAGTCAAAACTCTGCACCTGGACAATAAAGGCGTAATCAAATGAAATGATGGGTTTTCAGTGGTTGCTCCCATGAAAATGACACTACCATCTTCAATCACCGGCAAAAAGGAATCTTGCTGAGCCTTGTTGAACCTATGAACCTCATCAATGAACAGAATGGTCCTCCTGTTGCTCTTCTTTTTCATTCTTCTCGCTTCGTCAACAGCTTCTCTAACATCCTTAACCCCCGAAGTAACAGCCGACAAAGAAACAAACCGATAGGCATTTCCACCAGCTTCAGAAGCAGAGCAAGTGTTAACTATAGCTCTAGCAATGGAGGTTTTGCCGGTACCCGGTGGTCCCCATAAAAGTATTGAAGGAAGACGACCGCAATCAATGGCCGATCGAAGAAGTGATTTGGGTGCCAAAAGGTGATCTTGCCCAACAACATCGTCAAGGGTTCGAGGTCGCATTCGTTCGGACAAGGGTTCATGAGGGGGTCGTTTCTTTCTTTGTTCAGATTCTACTACTTTGGGACGCTTAGTTAGACGGAGTAAAGAAGGTTCCTCGTCTATTTTTTCCTCTTCTTCTTCATGGGTCGTCACTCCTTTAGTAGGAACAATAGGTTTAAGCATTGATACAGAAGTGAGTGTGAGGGGTTTGGATTGAAATTGAAAAAATCGATCGATTTTGGGTTGGAATGGATGGTGATCGTGGGCGGCGGTAGTGGGAGACCCAGAGGTGGAAGAAGAAACTGGATTGAAATTGCAAGAATCTTGAGAACCCTTATGGTTATGGCCGTGACTGAGAATCCACTCGGTGGCTTTGACGATATCGCCGCCGGTCGCCGTCAGAGCTTCGACGGCGATGTCTTCTGAAAAGCCCATGCTTACAAGCTGCTGCTCAGCCATGGTGTGTTTTTCTGTTTCCCGCTTCCTCGCTCCGTTTGGCGGTATTTGGTTGATGGAAAACGTACTAATTATTGACAAGCAAAATAATTAACTACCGTAATCAAAAGATATTTTATTTTATTTTTGTTATTAGAATATTGTTTATCATGTAACACATTTATTAAAGTATTGAATTTAATAAAATAAAAAATAATATAATAATATTATTTTTATTATTTATTACTATTTGAGTGTGTCAAGTGACAACTATTATCAGACCAGCCTTAGAAAAACTATTAATGTCAAAAATAGCATAATAAGAAGAGAAAAACAATTACCTTTACTAATTTGAAGAAAGTTAATATTCCTTTAAATGAAAAAAAAATAATACATATTATTATAATTGGAAATTTAATATAATTTACCTTCTCATGAATAAGGTATTATCTATGTAAGATTAATATATGCATAACAACACATCAATAATGAAGCAGTCAAGATTTTCAATAAGAGCATTTAAAATTTAAAGAAATAGACACACTAATAAGCGATGGAGGTTCGACATCTACGATATATATACCTATAAAATTATCTTTAATCATGTATAACTAGGATATTGACCACAAGGTAGCTCCACCCCTCACACTAATATGGATTATGGTGCAGTGTAAGACTGATTCAAATAGATAATTTTTACTTGAATGTATTCGAAAAGATAATTTTTTTTAAAGACTATATTTGCACAACTTTTAAAAATAGAGTCGATAAAATCTTATCGGTGACTTTAGAAAGAGACATTTGCGTAAATTAGCCAGCAAGGAGCAAAGGGAATTAGGCCTTTATTATCTTGCTGTTTGGGTGAAAGGGCCAAGTATAATACACTTGGATAACTTGGGCTGGAGCCCAGATAACAGAGTTTGTTAGTCGAGTTTGATACTATTGGGCAGGGCTTTTGCACAAATAAGATCATTTTGATGTTGTTGATCAAATTTTGGAAAAATAGTTGTGGTGCTACATATACATAACACACCCAAGGGCGGAGCCAGCCTACTGTCAGTGGTTCATTCGAACCCCCTTCGACGGAAAATATACTATTTATATATGGTTAATATTAATTTTTATGTATATATAATAGATGTCGAACCAGATTAGTTCGTGTGTTTATTTCTTCAGATTTTGAAGCCCCAAAAATCCTAGCTCTGCCACTGAACACACCCAAAAAAATTGGTTAACTACACTTTCACAATTTATGTAGGGCGTGGTCATAATTTTAGGACAATCTTCGTTGTATCTCTCTTATTAAATTGCTTACAAGTATTGTCGGATTGACAAATTTTATCTTAATCATAAGTTATGTTAGGAGAGAGGGTATAATTTTGACATAATCTTCATTCGGTATATTTTGTTAAATTATTCACAAGTCATATCAAACTGAAAAATCTTGTCTTGTACACAAATTATTTTGGCCGGGGGATAACTTTGATACAGTCTTCATTTTACATGTCTTGTTATTTTGGTAACAATTTCTTGTGTTGTTCAGTTTTTCATAACACTATTATCAAATTAATTTAAAATAATCTTCAATTTTAGTAATGTTATTAAAATTTTCACAAGTCTAAATTGAATATAGAAAACTTGCATGTGTTGTTAACTAACACTTAAATCTATTGTCCTGAATTTTGAGGCTTTATTTCATTATACACTTCTGATACAAAAATAATAATCTACAATTTGTAAGTATTTTTTAAGAGAATATAATAAAATGATCAGGAGAGTAACTATTTAAGTTAGTTACCATCATGAAAAATGCCTAAACTTCAAAAACATAAAATAAAAAAAATCAGAGTAATAAACAAAGAACTTGAAGAAGTCAACGATGTATATTATCATTAATAATATATATATTATGTATATTTTAATTATATTTGATATATTAATTGATCCAACGATCTTTATTTTATTTTTTAAAATGTATATAATGTCCCAATTCACGAGGAAAATGAAGAAATGGTAAAAGGTGATGTTGCCCTTTCATGAAACATGGACAAACTTAGCATCTGAATTGTAGCTCTTATTTATTGTTCCTCAAATGTCACTCTCACACAACCCCACTACAATTTGTTTTAAGCTCTTTTGTTACTATCATTATTTATTGTATGTCACTAAATCTTCAAAAAATAAAATGTTTCAAACATATATATATATTTACTAAAACTATATATGTTTATGCATATAATCAGTGGCAGAGTTAAATTTTTTGTCAAAAATATTCATGCTTTAGAACAAGTAAGAAAATAAACCTCGATGGTCAGATTATCAAAATGGAACTACAACTTCAACTACAACTTGTGTTCTTTTTTTATTTTAGAGAGAAGTATTGAAAACACTCTTAATTTGACACAAATTATTAGTCTCATCCTTGAACTATTGACAACCTTAAAAACACTCATCTAATTGACTAACTAAACTAAAATACACCCCCGATCTGCCATATGACATAACAAGTGATCAAACTCTTGCGGGAGTATGGACTATTAATAAAAAGCCAAGAGAAGTGTTGAAAACACCTTTAAATTTGGCGAGAATTTAGGGGTGTATTTCACTCATGTTGCAAGATCGTGAGGTGTATTTAAGTTCAGTTAGTCAAGTAAAGGGGTGTTTTTACGGCTGTCAATAGTTCGAAAATAAAACTAATAATTCACCAAGTTTAGGGATGTTTTCAATACTTCTCTTTTTCTTTTTCTTTTTAACTTAAAAAATGGAACTGAAAAATAGAGCAAAACTTACAAAAATGACTATATTTATAGGGTTATTGAAGTTCAATAGCTATAAGTATGTTATTTATAAAAAATGACTACGATTTATATCTTTTTCTAGTTGTATTTCTTTATATATTTTTATTTTTCTATTTATACACTAATACAGTTTTAATTACAATGAACTAAATAAGGAACATGTATTAATTGTGTAGCATATGAATACTTTGAATTCAAATTGGTATCTCTATTTATAAGACTTAAAGTATTAATATATCAAGGATACAAGTATTTATAAAAACTTAATGTATTAATGTATCAAACAAGGTAAAGTATGACAATTAACATATGAACATGACAATTTGACAAATGAATACATTGTTGTTATTAAAAAAAATGAATACAATATAGTATATCTATATATGAATACATTGTTGTTAAACAAAAGATGGATACATTGGACAACATATATAGAAACAAGAAAAATGGAAAATAATAAAAATGTGTAGGTATCAAAGTGTGTAAGTATTTGCTTGTATAAAAAAATTGATAAATCCAACAAACGTCAATCTCTTTTTGGTCAAGTTTTTTCTGTAATACTTGAGGTTTGGTGTTAACTCATGTATTTGTTTATAAAAAATATAGGATTAATGTATTCAATTATACTTGTATTGCCTAATCAATCTTTTAAATTGGATAGATTACTTATGTATCCAGATATACTTGTATGCACAAATCACCATTTCAACTTGTGTTAATATTACAATACAAGTATCTATGTATATAAGTATTCTACTATATACAAATTTGACAATCACACAAATCCCAATCTCTTTTTGCTCGTGTTCTTCCTTTACTATTTTTTTTTTGTATAACTATAACCATTGTAATGAAGAAAGCAAAACAATTCTTCAATCGAACCCCTATATATAAAAATAGATGAAAATATAGATGGATACAAATATAATCTTCATAAATAAAAAAAAAGAGAAAAAATCAATTAAAAGATACTTGATGAATTCAAATCACAATCACACAAACCTCAATCTCTTTTTGCTCATGTTCTTCCTTTACTATTTTTTTTTTATAACTATAACCATTGCAATGGAGAAAATAAAATAATTCTTCAATTGAACCCCTATAAAAATAGATGAAAATATAGATGGATACCAATTTAATCTTCATAAAAAGGAGAAAAAAAATCAATTAAAAGATACTCGATGAATTCAAATCACAAAAATTGCTCCTAGAATCATCCAAAAGATCTTAAATTGGAAGGAATATGGGAGGAAAATATTGAGAATATGTGATATAGGAATATTGATGAAAGAGAAAGTATTAATGAGGATAAAATTGAAAAATCACATAAAATGTGCCTAGACATAATTAATTATCCTTGTGATAATAATTTTC
>JAJOOE010008502.1:0-30135 GCA_036250405.1 Solanum raphanifolium | reverse complement strand
AAGTTTGATTAATGATTTGACTTAGGTAAGTTCTAGTTATGTTTCTAGGCTTAAACTAATTAAAATCTCATGATTTAGGGTTTAAACGACGTATCTTATGGGTTAAATGAAATAGGAAAAGACCAAAAGACCCCTGAATTAACTGTTATCGGAGTTACCTACGGATTGGACCTACGGGCCGTAGGTCAATCTACGGTCCGTAGATTGCGTCCGTAAGTCAAGCCTGCTCAACAGGCCTTCACTAAAAAGAGCATAAATTTTTACTCGGAGGTCGGAATTTAGCAAACTCAGTGGCGTTAGAAAGATAATTCAATTATCTACCATATCATAGTCATGAGACACCTAATTAATTTTGTGCTAAAAGTTATGACCATCTGAAGTTGACTTAACCACAATTTTCATCTAACTGACTGCTGACCCTCACTTACGGTCTGACCTACGGACCGTGCATCGAATGACGGTCCGTGCTGGTAGACCGTAGTTTGTGTCAGAGACTGGGTAAGGGAAGTCTCGATCCACGGACATAGACCACGGACTGTGGCTCTGTCCGTGAGTCTAGACTTAGCCAATTTTTTGAGCTGGTTTCGGGAGGGGTTGCAGTGGTAAACCACGGACCACCAGCACGGGCCGTGGTTTGACCTACGGTCCGTTGATGGAACCGTGGGTTGCACCTGCAACTTCTCGAAATTTGTATTTTTGGTCCGTTTCGGATACGGGGTGTTACAATTATACTGACGAAGGATCGTTGGCATTTAGTATTGGATGAACTGCCTTGATACGTTAATCAGTAACAACCTCAATTACATCTTGTTTTATATTTATTCAAGTTGGACACTTTATGGATACCAAATTAATACTAATTGTAAATTATGTTGTCTTAACAAGAATGGATTAAGTATTTTAATGATGTATGAAGTTGATATACAATATGTATAAATACTAAAAGAAACGAAGATGAATAAATACCTTGAAGAAATTATTATGCTAATGTAAAATAGCGATCGTTAAATTTTTCACCAACATCAATTACATCTTGTTTTATTTTGATTTATAGTAGGACACCAAATTAAAATTCATGCTAATTTACATTAAATAATATCAGTCGCTATTAGATTGCATATCAAATGGATACCAAATGCATACCATAATTACCTTATATATTAAACTGGTATGAATTTTATTTCGAGCAATATGCAATTGGTATGATTAATGAATGAATCTTGTATAAAACATGAACAATATCTATTACAATCGAAGTACCAAATAGGGTCACAACCCTCACAACATAGTTCTCAAATGCAAGTACAAGAAAGGAAACTAGAAAATCATCATCCGCCCTCGAAGCATGAGAACTCACCAAAATCAAGGAGATTAGTCGATCCAAGCTTTGACCAAGAAGGAGATCACTTCAAGAATCGGACCCTACACTTATGAAAAAATGTAGAAAATATGGGTTAGTACAAAAATGCACCAAGTATGATAGTCATGCAAGAAATCATTGAAAACATGCTAAAAAAAGACATTTTTGGTTGAAAACCATGCACTTTACCAAATTTGAACTCATCATGAATATATTGGGAAACATAAGTCATAAACCATATTATCATGCATAGATCATCATAGCATAACGGCAACATATCATAAGTACCTTCAAAGTCTACTTGTGCAATGCATGAGTAAGATCCCATAGTCCTGCCCATACTAAGTAAAGCTTCTTGAGTAGCTATGGTTCATCAATCATATTCTTGTCCATATTAACATATTAGGGAATAAGCCTTAACCGACATAGACCATGTGAGCTAAACATGGAATCCGGTGTCTACCCCACACCGAAAAGGGGTTGTCCTACTTGCCTAAGGTAAAACCATACTCTTAGTTTATGTGGATCCACTAGCTAAAGACCTATGAGGGCACATATTTATGGGGATAAGGGGATTGCTTTTAGAAACCCAACCTCAACTAACGGAAGAACTTCTATCCCAAGAGATTACTATTAGGAAAACCCAACCTCAACTAACGAAAGAGCTCCCATCTCATATCAATATCCACTCGGCGCTAAGCATTGATTCCCAAAATTTACATATTAAGTCTTGACTTAAGTTCATAATCATGGAAGAATGTCTTGACACTCAGTCCAACATAATCATACTATAGCTCCTAGATTCATTAGGTGAGACTAGTCTTCCAACCTTAGAATCACTATATGTGACAAACCTTTCACATCATATCATATTCATACATAAATGTGTTCATGAGGATAACATTCCAACACAACAACAACTAGATCATAATAATATTCACTATACTCTTAAAGTGTTCTTAAAGCATTTACATAGCCATGTTAATCATGCATAATTCACATATCTTGCCCTTCAAGGCCACAACTCATCAACACATCTAGAATTAATACATTAGACATGAATGATAGAATGATTCAATTAACCCAACTATAACAAGCATAATCTCATATCATCCTTCTAAAATCAACAATTCACATCATAAGATCCAAATTTGGAAAATTAGAGATTTCACGGGTTCTTGGGGGAATTCATCATAAATCAACAATAAATCATCAATTCAATCATAATCCATCATAAATCAACCATTAAAAACATTTTTGGAAAGAACCCACAAGATTGAAGTCAAACCCTAACTTTGGGGAAATCAATAGTTTTGAAATTGAATTTGGAGGGACTCCTTGGATGGAGATTATCCAAGGATGAAGGACTACCATACCTTGATTATAAAGCTTGGCAAGCTTGAAACAATGGAGTCTTGACTTGACCTAGTTTCTTCTTCTTCTTCTTCTTCTTCTTCTTCTTCTTCTTCCTCCTCTTTCTTCTTCTTCTTCTTCCTCCTTCCTCCTTCCTCCTCCTCCTCCTCCTCCTCTCCTTCTTCTCCTTCTTCTTCTCCTTTTTATCCTTCTTCTCCTTCTTCGACGAGTTTTCTATAGAGAGAATTTTTTTTGAGAGGATAAACTTTTGGGAATTATTTTGGATTTTTGAATAAATGACTTAATTGGGTGAATTTTGGGGTTAAAATGACTTATATAGGGGTCCTAGGCTTGGGCAAAACGACATGTCATTGAGTTAAAACAATTGGGAAAAGACCCAAGATGTTCCCTGACTGTTTACTGTCGAAATGGCATGAAGGACACCTTCACGGATCGTCATCATCACCACGGTCCGTCAAACGGGTCGTGAAGAATTTTCAGCCTGACAGTGCTTCACTATTTTGAGCATAACTTTTACTCTGAGATGCGAATTGAGAAAACTCGGTGGCGTTGGAAAGAAGACTCAG
The DNA here is from genome assembly GCA_036250405.1 of Solanum raphanifolium. Classification (NCBI taxonomy): domain Eukaryota; kingdom Viridiplantae; phylum Streptophyta; class Magnoliopsida; order Solanales; family Solanaceae; genus Solanum; species Solanum raphanifolium. The sequence goes on along the minus strand of JAJOOE010008502.1, from coordinate 26,835 downwards.
AGACCTTTAATTGGATAAGTAATGGCCCACCTAATTCGTTTAGAGCTAAGAGATATCATCATTTGAAGTTGACCCTAAACTCTAAGTCTAGTGAAAAGCCCTTCACGTGAGGCTCCACGAGCCGTGGTGCCTCTCGTGGTCATGATACAGTAGCTAGGCAATCTTCCCCTTAATCCCTAAAAATCTAAGGCACCACCACGAGCCGTGGTCATCACCACGAGCCGTGAAGTGGCTCGTGTGGAGGGGCCTGTTTTGGGCAGCCATTGTTTAGCCACTGCCTAGCCCACCACGAGTTGTGGTGGTGGTCGTGGAAGGTGAGGCAGTGTCTATGTAAGAGTGGATTGCCCTAGTCCTCTTCCTTGGCTCTTGCCCTCTTTCTTGGCTCTAACCCTCACACTTATCCCTAGTTTAGTTTACTAGTTTTCGGGGTGTTACAATGCAATTCTCATATACTAGTGAAATAGAAATAATCATAAATAAGATGTTTAATTAATAAGGTCAGAATATAATATAGAGATTAGAGGCGAATAAAATCGAATCGAAAACTGCATCAAATCGTAAATCGAGTCAAATTAGAAAAAATATCAAACTAGTGGTTTGGTATTGGAAAAAACACCTGATTATACTTGGGTTGGTTTGGTTTTAACCTACAAAAGTCAACCCGACACCAAATCAATTCGATATTGTATATATAATTTTTAAAATTTATTTTATACATAGAAATATTTACTTTGATATAATTTGTAAGTATTTCTTATACTTTTTCGTAGTTTTTGTCTTTTGACAAATTATTTCAAGTTTGATTTAGAATTTTGAACGATCTATATTAATAACTTAAAATAAACTCTTATGTCCATAGATCTATATTAATAACTTTAAATAAACTCAAATCAAAATCTATACTAATGTTAACAAAAAAAAAATCAGTTCAACACTAAGAATGACAATTATAATGTTGAATATTTGACCATTTGTTCTTTAATTTTACATCGATTTAGACAAATTAAAACACATTAAGATATTTTTAGTTTTTTTTCAATAGTTAGTTACGTAATTAATACTTTTTAGACTTATTTTAGCATGATTGAGTACTTTTAAATTATGCTCATTTTCATTAATGTATTTATTTGCAATATTTGTTTTAATTTATGCGGTTTCATTATTATCTTTTGTTTAATATTTTAGTGTCATCATCATTGTATTTTTATTTTTATATGAATACTTTACCGAAAAATACGAAGTTGAAAAACCAATTTTTTTTTAAATTTATAAACTTCAACCTGACAAAAATTATTTAATTTGATATTTAAAAAATCTCCCAAATTGTTGCATCATTTTGTCTTTGATATTGCCCTTTTATATTCTCTCTCTTCTTATTGGTTTTATTTTTCTATTCCAATTATTTGATGATACAGTAAAACCTCTATAAATTAATACTCGGTAAATTAATAATCTCTCTACAATAATATTTTCCTCCAATTCCGACTTGAGCCAATGGAAAAAATTACCAATTTCAATAAGATAATATATTTCCAGAAGACCCCTATATAAATATATGGTCCCATTAATATCATAAATTAATAATTCTTTAAAAATACAAATATATCTAAGACAATTTAGTGAATATGATTCTATTTTGTTCTGTTTTTTCTTAAAATTTAAATCTAATTGAAGCTCATTTCTAACTTTTCTTATTGCATCCAAGAACTCCAATGTTGTCTTTTTGAACTGGACCATAAAATTGTGAAGATTTCTAGATGCAATAAGTGCTTCCTTACGCGTAACTGGTTCCAAAGGTATAATATCATCTTCAACTTCATCATCAACATTGTTTTTTCCAATGGTATTCACAATTTCTTCTAAACCATGGACCTCTGAATATGCATCACTTTCACCCAGATAATCCAACAGGTTATTGACATCCATTTTATTGTGGTAACCGAAATCATTATCATGACCTCAATTTAAGACGTTTTCACAAGTGGGTTCATTCAAATTATTTGAGATTGCATCCCTCAAACGAATTTTACAGTGTCGAAAATAATTTTTTTATTATCTCTTGCTAAACATTTGTTGTCCGAACAGGGATTGCAAAATATAACATCCAAAACATTAATCTTTGCTGGATCAGTTTGTTCCACTTCATAGCCTTCTAATATCCTACGATAAAATCTGTTACGACAATATATCTTGAAAGCTCTTATTATTCCAGCATCACAAGTTTGAAATTAGTTAGCTGCAATGATTTTGATGTATTCGTTGTACTTTATGTATAATATTTTTTTTATGTGAAATCAATAAATATGATACATAAATTAGAAAGATACAATGATTTTGATATAATCAAAATTAACCTTCATTAAATCTCAAACCATTCTTTAAATTAATAAATATTAATTTATCAATTAAATAATATCTCTATAAAATAATAAAATTTCATGGTCCCACCTATATTAATTTATAGAGGTTTTACTTTATATGGTTTTAGTAATTATTAATCAAGTTTTAGGATGAAACGTAGTGGTGGAGTCATTAATTTCATCGAGAGTGTTCAAATTTTAAAAGAGTCGATAATTTTTTTTTAGCAGAGTGGGTGCACAAAATATTTTTTTAATTTTATTGATGAGTGGGTACATCCAAATTTAAAAATTAAATTACACATCACTTAATAACTAAATCATACAGAAACTTAAAATTATTAAACTATTAATGGTATAAATCAAAACTAATGGAGAAAAGTCAATAAAATTAATTTTAGCTACTAGTTGAATATACTCCCTCTAGTTCATATTAAGTGAATTGTTGAGACCTTTTTCATGATTCAAAATAACTAAATGTTTTAAAGTTCGGGAGAAATTGTTGAAACTTCTTTTTTCACATTTACCTTTTCTTTAAATAAGAGTCTCAACTATTTTACGTTTTATAAAAGAATAGTTTAGAAATAATCAAAAGTATAATAGTGGATAGTAATCTTTAATTTTTTTCCTTTAAAAATAATTTATTGAGAGTGTTATACCTAATAATTCACTTAATATGGATCTAAAATATAAAGAAAATAATATAATCTTAATTATTAGGTTAAGGAAAATTTAAGGCTAGAAACATAAAGAAGAAAGGGGTGGCTATTTCTGTGGTTTTCTGATTAAAAATCAGATTGGGGACCTCAAATAGGGATGACAGTTGGGGTAGGGCAGAGAAGGGCAGGGCAGGGCACACTCTTAATAGGGCAGGGAAGGGAAATAATTATATAGGGCGGGGCAGGTAAATATTATTTATTTAAAATACATAATGGGGCAGGGCGGGTAACAGATTGTTTTCGGGTTTCTCGCGAATACAAAAGAGTAGAGGTATTTATGTTATTTGGCTAGCAAAAAGTATAGCTTTTAGAATATATTCCAATGCAGTAAGTATCAAAGTCACTACGCTATGTAAAAAATATATAAGAAAAATGGAAAATAACAAAATGGGGTGAGGTAGGTCTTAGCGGGGTAGGTTAGGGCAAGACAAATTTTTAAATAATGTTAAACAAGGTAGGGTAGGGCGGGTCAAAATCTTGGTAGGTCAAGGTTTGCCCCGCCCCAACCAGCCCTATTGCCATTCCTAACCTCAAAGACATAAATGAGCACAATTACCACCAGACTACCGGCCTTATCATGTTTAAGGGTGTTCAATTTATTTTATATCCATATATTGGAAAATGTTTTACCTATAGACATTATATATAGTATAATTTTTCGGCGAAGGGTGTTCGGTTGACCTCCCTTACTTGGTTGTAGGTCCGCCCCAGCTGAAACGAGAAAGTCAATTCCTCCTCGTTGGATGTGATTTGAAGGATTCTTCGTGGTGAAAGAGTCTCATTTTTAGGGGGTGTTGCTGCTGTTTGGAGGTAATAATTAATTCTCACCCTTCATTTTATTGAGTGATTCCAAGTTATAGCTATGCTATATAAGCAAGAACTCGAATAAACGGCTGGAAAATCGTATTTTGATAGTTATGTGATGTTGGGCTGTTTTTGAAGTATTTTCTGATGCTGTTGTTGCTGGAATATTTTTGGAAATGCTTTGTATGTGTGTGGTTCTTGTTGATATGAGTCTGGAAGAGAAGAAGTATAGATGGGTAATTAATTATAAGATAAATAAGTGTAACGTTAGTTCTATTATTGCATTCCAAATTTCAAATTGTTTCTTCTTGGTTCAACGTCTTACATTTAAGGAGACTGTTTGTTATAGACAAGACATGTTAATGTACTGCAAGCTCCATCAAGTTTAAGTTTAGGTTTTGTCCTTTTAAGCTCTTATTGCATATGAAGAGAAAGACATGACTCCAAATGTAATTATTGGACGAACCTATAGGATGATGATTGGAAGCGGCGAGTTCAAGTTATTATGGTTATATTAAACAATTATAGGACTATAGTATACATTTTTTTTATGGATTTAATGGTTTGAAGACTCGTGGTTAGGATTTGGTTATGGTTATTTTGGGTTGGAAAAGAGGATGTGGCGATACGCCGAGTTTTAATTATTGTGCAGACATACTCTATTTGGTTGTTGTTGACTATTACGTAGGCCTCCACTTGTTAATAGCTGCTGCAAAAATGTATGTTATGTCATTAATTTGAGGTTGTAATTTGGAAAAGAGAAGGTAATGAAGCATACATTTAAAAATGGTCTGGCGAGCTAATCACTCTGTTAGTGAGCTCTAAATTGCTACTTTGACCCTGAGGTGTTAATATTCTGCCTGTAATGGTTGTGTGACATGATTTTCTGTAAACTACATATTGTAAGAAATGGGGTACAATCCATATTGATACAACAAGACCCAAAATCGAGGTATGTTAAGGCTAAGCATTGTACTTCCTTTGAGCACAAATTTTGGAATCCTAAATCATCAAATATTGTTTTACTACTCTATTACTAGAAAGACCTTTGGTGAAAGGCATTGATATTGCAGCTGGTGTATTTTTGTGACTCCATTATGTTGCTATTCCACTCGTTCGGTTAGATAGGGTATTTGGCGTCTTTATGTCATTTTGTTGATTCTCTTGACTATAGGTCCATGTGTACATATTCTTATTCTTCTTTAGGTGTAGTAACTTAAAAATATTAGAGATGAACAATATGAATTTGAAATCAGTCCTCCTTCCTCGCTAATTTATATTTTTGAAAACTTTAAAATAAAACATCGGTCTCCAAAACTCTTAATTATAAATCGTAGGTTTAAACTACTAAAGTACGGGTTTTTCTGAAATACTTTCTTTTACAAACCACTAAGGAAGCATATATAGATACTAAGTGAAGAACTTTAAGCTCTTTATGAACATTCTCAAGTTTAAGTTGCCTTTCTAAATCCAAGTTAAGTGTTCCAGTTCAATCTACAAGTATATAAGTTTCACGAGATATTTACATGTGATACGAAAGTGATTACGAGATTATGAGGACAAGAGTACCAATGAGCCAAGATTGGCAACATGATTCAGGTAACAAATGCATTACGGATCCATGACATTACATGATATGCAATCTACTTCCGAGCTATAATCGGAAGGTATGGGGACTATTGCCTATATTTATATGTATGAGACACAGATGGCCACAAGTTGGCGAATATGATCCCGGTTCGTTACCGGAAGGCACCATCATTGCTAGCACTTGGTTGGGTATGACATGCATTTGCATCTATATATATATATATATTCACGACATACGATTATGCGAGAATACCATGCATATTTAATTTATATAAGGTTTGATGTCAGCTATGGCGGCTACCAGAGTTTCTGTTTTAGGTGGTATCTTTATTACCCTTTTTACAGTAACTATTTATTATTCTATTTTCTGCCTTACATACCAGTACATTTTTATTCGTACTGATGTCCCGTTGCCTGAGACGCTTTTCTGTTTCGTGCGTGCAGGTCCAGGTAGGGATTCTAATTAACCCCTCTGCTAGGATTTGGGGTTCAGTTGTGAGTTGGTAAGCTCTACTTCTTCCTGGAGCTTCCATAAGATGTTACTTTTATTGTACAGTTTGGGTATAATCATGGCCTTGTTCCGACCAGTGCTTATGTCACTCATAGAGGCTATTATGGACACGGTATTCTGGGTTTCTTTCTGCAGTTTTCAGCCACATAGGCTTGGCATGTATAGATATGTATGTATGTATGTGTGTATATCTTCATGGTAGCCTTTTCGGCTAGCTAGTACCTTATTATCTTTGGCTTGTCTACCTTCGTCTATATGACTTACCGATATTCAGGTTATGACCTTAAGGGTCCAGTCATAGTATTTTAGATGTTATGTTGCCCGACCTTCTAAGCCCTCAGTTGAGTCAGTTGGTATGTTTATGTGCTAACTCGATTGCTTAAGGTGTCGAGTGCCAGTCACGTCTTCTCTAGTTTGGGGCGTGACAGTATTATAATAACATTTACTGCCAAAGTGGTAACTCAAGTCTCAACTTCACTGAAAGGTAAAAGTAAAGACTCATGAACTAACATCACTAACTCTGGCTATGAAGCCTCTAAACAACTGAGATAAACGTCAGGACAAGACCCACGACATCAAAATGAACAAAAATACTGAAAGCAATAAAAGGATCCTCCGGAAAGCTAGGAGGATCACCAACTGACTCTGAGTGCTCCACTGGATCAATGATGCGTTGGATGTTGATCTTGGTTACCGTCGTCTGCATCATAATAAGATGCAGGCCAACTGGCATCAGTACATTAAATGTATGAGTATGCGAGTTGGAATTCTAAACATAACTTAAGCTTGAAAAGAATCTGAAAGAAACACTTACCTTGCCTTTACTCAATTCCTGAATAACTTAACTCAATATAAAGCAATAAAACACATGCAATATATAGAAAGCTTTTAAAATAGTAGAAAACAACTTGTTCGTTAAAGAAAAATGCAATAACAAACTTAACTTTACTCATATAATAAAGTAATATAGTTTCTGTGGGAGTTTCTCTAACCGACAACCACCACTATGAGCCTAAGTGGTGATACAACGTCTTGCCCACGCTGCCAGAACTGTCCTATACTTTGCCGTCATATAGAACACTTAACTTAGTGGATCCAGTAGCTTATCCTAAGAGCATCTTAAGGAGTCATCTAAATAGTATGATCATTTACTACCCATGATGGCTACATGGTTTATGGAGAGGTGAGTTATCTGAACCCAAGCTCATCCCCTTATCGGTGCTTAATATTATTCCCAAAATATACTTTAGCTCATATGTTCGTAAAAACAAAACTCTTTCTTTGGTTTGAGATAATTACTCAAAAACTTAGCTTAAAAGCTCTCTTGGAAATCTCAGTTTCCTTTCTTGTTTAAATGTGAAAACATTTACTCTTTGGGAATACATAGTCCCGATATACTCTTTTGAAGAAATGCACTTCAAACTTTACTCTTTACTCAACTCAAAACTCAAGTCTTAAAATAAAGTTAAAACATTTGTAAAATACTTTTGGAAAAGTTTATGAACTTCTCTTAACTTGACTCTTGACTTGACTCTTAACTTCTCTTGACTTGACTCTTATCTTTCGTTGAATTGAATTATGGATTCAAGCATCGTGATTTGTGATAGGAAAGATCTCATGATATTTAGGAATGATTTTAGATAGTTAATCATAAGAAACAATCAAGAAATCACTGCTAGGGAACTACTCTGCGACGCGGAGGTGAATTAAAATATTTGGTCGCAAAATAACATTTGAGGCAGAACAGTCTGTGACCGCTCCGCGAAGCAAAAACAATTTTGTCAAATCTGAGGAACAGGTCCGCGTCGCAGACCTGCTACCTGTTCCTTGTCCGACTTTTTCCTTCTTCGTTTTCCAGCCCCAATTCGCCTAAACTCGCCTACTATTCTCAAGTTCTCTTTAGATTCAGATACCCAATATGTATACACAAGAATCTAACTCAAACAACTCAAGGAAACAACATTTTAACCTTAAGGGACTCCTCAATCTCAACCTAACTCAAGAACGAAGGCCAATTTCAAGAATACCATTCAAGATTCATCAACTTTCAACTTTCTAGAACAAACTTCGCAGAAATAAACGTGCTTGGCGCTTGGGTAAATGAACCCAATGTTATGAAAGACTCACATACCTCGTAGGGATCACCCCTTGACGAAATCTACGAACCTAGCTTCAAGAACTTGACGATTCCTTGCTCCTTCTCCTGTTCTTTTCTCTTTTCTCAAAACCCTAACTTGTTTCTCAAAAGCGTAAACTGAATCCAATCAGTTTAGACCCCAACTTAGTTACCAAAAATGAAATTAATTAATTTGCTGGTAAAAAGACCATAATCCCCTTCTAAAATCCGGATTGGACTTTCCTTATTTAAACAACCCAACTTCCAATAGGCATAACTCACTCATACGAACTCGGAATCACGCAAACTCAGCGGCGTTGGAAAGATTATTCCAAGATCTTTCCTACAATATCTGGAAATACCTAACTCATCCTGAGCTAGGAGTTATGGTCATTTGAAGTTGACCAAAAACTCAAACTTTACTTAACTTAACTAATTTTCAAATTTTTATTATTTCCAAAAATCACTCTTTCTAATTCTAGCTCTTTCTTGTTCTTTCAATTTGTGAGATGTTACAATATCTCCCCCTTGGGAACATTCGTTCTCGAATGAGATTACTCTAAGTAGTCTAAGGGTGTAACATTTAACATTCAGCTCAAACACCCAACAAGCAATGCAATTACAACATGCTAATCTTATAAATAAAAGTCAAGAAAAGGATTAGTACCTTAATTTGGAACTTCTCCGGATTCGAAGAGATGTGGATATCTCTTCTTCATATCCTCCTTAGCTTCCCAAGTAGCTTCCTCAACAAACTGATTCCTCCAATGAATTTTGACTGATGCTACCTCTTTTGTTCTCAACTTGCGAACTTGGCAATCTAAAATTTGAACCGGAATCTCTTCATAAGATAAGCTATCATTGATCGGAATATCTTTAGTTGGTATGATCAATGAAGGATCGCCCATACACTTTTCCAACATGGAGATGTGGAACACTGGATGGACTGCTGTTAATTCTTGTGGTAGTTCTAACTCATAAGCTACATTGTCAATCCTCTTGGATATTCTGTAAGGGCCAATATACCGGGGACTAAGTTTCCCCTTCTTACCAAATCTCATAACACCCTTCATGTGTGAAACTTTTAGATATACCGAATTATCTACTTCAAACTCTAGCTCCCTTCTCCTAACATCAGTGTAGGATTTCTGACGACTCTGTGCCATTTTCAACCTCTCTTGAATCACTTTCACCTTCTCCATAGCTTGATGAACTAAATTTGGTCCTATTAACCCTGCTTCACCAACTTCAAACCATCCAATAGGAGATCTGCATCTTCTCACATAAAGAGCCTTATATGAAGCTAGATAGATGCTAGCATGGTAACTATTGTTGTAAGTAATTCAATGAGAGGTAGGTGATCATCTCAATTTCCCTTGAAATCAATCACACAATCCACCTTGATACCTCAAAACACCATCTCCCCCTCATTCAAAAGCCATCACTTTGTTTTTTTTATGAACACTTGCCTTTAATTCAAGCAATAAATGATCTTGGTCTTGCTTATCTTTTACTTCTGACACTAATGATGATTCAACCTCATTCATCATCACTACTCCTCCTTCTGTGGAATCCCTTAGTCGAAATCTGAGTCGTGCAAGTCTATGCACCTTTTTTGCTAACTCTTTCTTATCATCCTCAAAATGGGTGGTACTACCCATAGATAACCTACTTGAGGCATCAACAACAACATTAGCCTTACCTGGGTGATAAAGAATACTCATGTCATAATTCTTGAGTAATTCTAACCACCTCCTCTGTCTGAGATTAAGCTCTTTCTAACTAAACACTTACCGAAGACTCTTGTGATCGGTGAGCACATCTACATGAACACCATAAAGATAATGACACCATATTTTTAAAGAAAAACTACAACAGCCAACTCTAAGTCATGGGCTGGGTAATCCTACTCATTAACCTTCAACTATCTGGAGGCATAAGTTATAACTTTGTCATTTTGCATTAATACATAACTTTTGAGGCAGAACGGTCTGTGACCGCTCCACGATGCAAAAACAATTTTGTCAAATCTGAGGAACAGGTCTGCGTCGTTTCTTGTCCAGCTTTTTCCTTTTTCATTTTCCAGCCCCAATTCGCCTAAACTCGACTATTATTCTCAAGTTCTGTTTAGATTCAGATACCAAGTATGTATACACAAGAATCTAACTCAAACAACTCAAGAAAACAACATTTTAACCTTAAGAGACTCCTCAATCTCAACCTAACTCAAGAACGAAGGCCAATTTCAAGAACACCATTCAAGATTCATCAACTTTCAACTTTCTAGAACAAACTTCGCTGAAATAAACGTGCTTGGCGCGTGGGTGAACCAACCCAACGCTATGAAAGATTCACATACCACGTAGGGAACACCCCTTGACGAAATCCACGAGCCTAGCTTCAAGAACTTGACAATTCCTTGCTCCTTCTCCTATTTTCTCCTCTTCTTTTCTCTTCTCTCAAAACCCTAATTTGTTTCTCAAAAGCGTAAACTGAATCCAATCAGTTTAGAGCCCAACTTAATTACAAAAAATGAAATTAATTAATTGGGTGGTGAAAAGACCATAATGCCCTTCTAAAATCCGGATTGGACTTTTATTTAAACAACCCAACTTCCAATGGGCATAACTCACTCATACTAACTTGGAATCACGCAAACTCAGCGGCGTTGGAAGATTATTCCAAGATCTTTCCTACGATATCTGGAAACACACCTAACTCATCCTGAACTAGGAGTTATGGTCATTTGAAGTTGATCAAAAACTCAAACTTAACTTAACTTAACCAATTTCCAGAATTTTATTATTTCCAAAAATCACTCTTTCTAGTTCTTTCAATTTGCGAGATGTTATAGATTCTTTTTAAGAAGAAGAGTAGAAAAATTTAAACAATAGTAGTTTAAAAATTAGAGGAAACCCCCTCTATTTATAGCTAACAAATAGTAGTATTAATTGGTGCTAACTGTGCCTTCTCAGAAAAGTCACAACCTTTCGAAAAAGTAACTGCTCATCAACCCTTTGAAAAAGTCACAACTCATCAGTAAAGGCACAACCCTTTGGAAAAATCATAACCCTTCGAAAAAGTCACAACTCATCGAAAATGTAACAACTCGTCAAAAGAGTCACAACCCTTCAGAAAGTCACAACTCATCAGAAAAGCCACAATTCTTTAATGTGAAAAAGGTATCTACTTTTAATTTAATATAATTAATCAATTAATTAAATAATATAGATTGAGTATTTTGAATTGGGATATTATAGTAATTTAACATTTAAGTTTGGGAATTTATGACTTTAAGGTAGTGTGTATATATATATATATATATATATATATATATGAGATCTTCAATGTATAATAATTAGACAATGACTAATTAATAGTTTTCACTACCAAAAGTCTAATCTATTTATTCACTGATCAGCTCAATTTGACTAGCCTAAATTCAACGCAATCCTCCCATCTGACACATCTAGGTGACTTCGATTTGTACAGCACGTGTGTAGGGGTGTGGTATATAACAACAATATACCAAGTGAGGTCTGAAAAACCGTCGATTCAAAGAATGTAAAAACACAGCATTCAAGAAGACATAAGCATAATGGGACACTAAGAAAGTAGGGACATACGAACCAACAAGTAATAGATAATAGATAAACAACAATAATGTGTAGGGGCGGAGTCACCTTAATAATTACCAGTTCGACCTAATGCAATGACTTTGATTTCATTTTTGGACTTTTATGTTCAAAAAAATTACTATGTACAAATAAACAAAAAGAATTACGATTTAGAACTCAAAAATCACGAACTCTGATTCTGCCTGTGACTATGTCAACTCATTTATTTTTAGGTTTTGTCACATTAGGAAGATAGAATAACATTACACAAACATACTCAGTATAATCCTATAAAGTGGGATCTGAAGAGGATAAAGTACATAGAGAATGTCTCTCTACCTCATAACTAGAGAAAAAATTTCTATTGATAAACACTCTGCTCAAGAAAAAAAAAATTCAAAACAATCCACAAATACTAAAAAGATAATAAGTTAAATATGTTATTTTGTAATGGCATGAATGTCATTTTTCAATAACATAGATTTGGGCATTACGTCAAAAGTCAAAGGTCAACGTGCTATATCATTATAATAATAGAATTAAATCGAACCTCTCTAGCTAGCAGCATGTCGTAGAAGCTGTTTTATAATAAAATAAAGGGAAAATTACACAAATTTGACTTATTCGACAAAATATTATCCAAATTAGACCTAATCTAATATATTTATTTTGATTAGAATACCATCCAAACTATTTATCTGACTCTCCCCTTGTTTTATTCACTGAACCATTGTTAATACCATCGAAGTGTTTATATATCTGATAGTATTTATATACTCTGAGATAGTATCAAGCAGTAATTGAACAGTCTTTTCACTAAAACACTGCCGCTTCCTCCTTGATGGCTTAGAGTATATATATATATATATATATTATAGCAATTTTCAGTATGGGTCCCCCCCTATACATGACAATAGATAGCAATTAGAACAAGTCAAAGAATAGCAATAATGCGGATATGCAATTGGCAGCCAATAGTGGCCAAAACAAGCTTGCATTGCCTATATATATATTTGCTTTCTCTATCAACTTCACATATCTTCAATTCACCAAAGCTAATTACAAGAAACTAATATTCTTAGTGTCTTCATAGCACCATACATTGCATGCATTTTCAAAAAATGAGTATTTCAATCAACTCTTTTGCAGCTATATTTTCTCTTCTCCTACTCTCAAGCATGCAATGACATGCACAACTTTCTTCCACATTCTACAACCGCACTTGCCCTAATGCTCTCAACACGATTCATACAAGTGTTAAACAAGCAATTTCACGTGAACGTCGCATGGCTGCATCTCTATTCGTCTTCATTTTTATGATTGCTTTGTTCAGGTTGGTTCGATGCACGTTTTATATATGTTTCAAGAAAGAAATTATTCATTTTAAGTATTTTATTGCGTTGTAATTGATTTGTGACTTTAACTAATTTAGGGTTGTGATGCTTCTATTTTACTTGATGAGACTCCCACAATTGTTAGTGAGAAAACGACATTGCCAAATCTAGGATCAGTTAGAGGTTATGGTATTATAGAAGATGCAAAAAGAGAGGCCGAGAAAACATGTCCAGGAGTTGTTTCATGTGCTGATATACTTGCAGTTCCCGCTAGGGATGCATCAACTCATGTAAGTGTAATTCATAGTTTGATTTTCATTTCTTCACACAATAAAAAATAAAATTTCATTATATGCTATAATATAAAGAAGGTGTTGTGAAATACTAATCATCAACACTATGTTAATAACAATCAGGTTGGAGGTCCATCATGGATAGTGAAACTTGGAAGAAGAGATTCAACCACCGCAAGTCATACTCTTGCAGAACCTGATCTTCCTGGTCCTTTCGATCCTCTTAGTAGGCTTATTTTTGCCTTTGCCAACAAAGGCCTTAGCACAAGGGTTATGGTTGCTTTATCAAGTAAACATTGATCAAATTTTATCGATCATAATTATACTTGTATCGACTAATGATTTCTAGCTATTTTGTGATTTTAGGATCACATTCAATAGGTCAAGCACAATGCTTCCTTTTCCGTGATAGAATTTACAACAATGGGACAGACATCGATACTAGATTAGCTAGCACTAGAAGACGTCGTTGTCCTCAAGAAGACAAAAATGGTAACCTAGCTCTACTTGATTTGGTTACACCTAATCAATTGGATAACAACTATTTCAAGAACTTGAGGCAAAGAAAAGGTCTTCTCCATCAGATCAAGTCCTTTTGAGTGGCGGATCTACGGATGATATTGTGTTAGCGGAAACGTGAAATTAAAGAACAAGGAAGAACAATAATATTTAACGTGGTTCGGATCAAAATGATCTTACGTCCACCAAAGAACAACTGCACCAATTGTTATTTCACTCTGCAAAGAATACAAGTGAATTACTATAAGAGAGAGAACATCAAATGCCTTAGAATGTGAGAAGGCAAGTGAGAGGATGATTTGAAAATGAATTAAGAGCTACCTATTTATAGGAATGAATTCTTCCTATTGATGTCATCCATGACATCACTGTGTCAAAAATGTCAACATTAAACATGTGAAACCATTTTATAGTTTACCTAAATTTCACCTACCAAGATACTATCTTGACTTTTATTTTGCACTAATTATCTTCCTACCAAATCTTCATATTAATTCATCTTTCATTGAGTTTGATTCCACAAGAACCAAACCAACTCTTTCAATCTCCACCTTGGTTTGCGTTCCGGCCAAAACTTCTAAGCTTACTGGGCAATGCCGTTGTAAGAAACAAGAAGAATCAAACCTTTGTTGAACATACTAGCTCCACCTAGCAGTTGTTCTCTCAGAGTTGCATCAATTGATGCATACTCCGGCCAAGTACTTGTCGTGTGCAAACTTGGCAAGCGGAACTATCTTGGCCAACATGTCTGCAGCGTTATCGTCTGTGATAACCTTCTCAACCTTGATAGCTCCCTCTTCTACAACATCTCGAATGAAATGGAATTTGACATCAATGTGTTTGGTGCGCTCATGAAATCTTTGATTTTTAATCAAATGAATAACACTTTGACTACCACATCTTAGAGTTGATTCCAGTTGAATCACTCAATTCTGCCACCAAACCTTTCAACCAGATAGCTTCTTTCACTACCTCCGTTGCTGCCATATATTCTTCCTCTGTTGTAGATAAAGCGACAATCGACTGTAAAGTCGATTTCCAACTAACGGCACTACCGACGAGGGTAAATATGTATCCAATTGTGGACCTCCTTCTATCAAGATCCCCTGCATAGTCAGAATCTACATATCCAAGAATTGAAATACCTTCACTTTTCCGGAAGGTTAGGCCAACATCAGGAGCTCCTTTGAGATATCTCAATATCCACTTCACAGCTTCCCAATGCCTTTTTCCTAGATTTGCCATGTACCTGCTTACCACACTTACAGATTGAGCAATATCTGGATGTGTGCACACCATATCATACATAATGCTACCAACTACACTTGCATAAGGAACCTTTGACATATTCTCCACCTCATCCATAGATTGGGGCATTTGTAACTCTGAAAGCTTGAAATGAGAAGCTAACGATGTACGGCGTGCTCATATGCATATTGAATCTCTCAAGAACCTTTTCGATGTACCTTTTTTGAGAAAGATGTACTACACCGTCTTTCTTGAAATCTCCATTCCAAGGATTTTCTTTGCAACTCCCAAATCCTTCATGTCAAATTCCTTGCTCAACAGTTTCTTCAAAATATTTATCTCTGTGATGTTGTTAGCAGCAATAAGCATATCATCAACATACAACAATAGATAAATCATAGAGTTACCAGACATCTTCTTGTGATACACATAGCTATAAAATGTACTCCTCGAAAATCCGTGTGTAGTCATGAATGCATCAAACCTCTTGTACCACTGTCTAGGGGATTGCTTCAAACCATACAAAGACTACTTCAGTTGGCATACATGATCTTCTTTTCCTTCAGCTAGGAAACCTTCAGGCTGATCCATATAGATTGTCTCGTCTAGATCACCATGTAAGAAAGTAGTTTTGACATCAAGTTGTTGAAGCTCTACATCAAATTGTGCAACCAATGCTAGTAACACGCGAATGAGCTATGTTTCACGACTGGAGAGAAGATCTCATTGTAGTCAATTCCCTCCTTCTGGCTGAAACCCTTTGCAACCAATCTCGCCTTGAACCTAGCATCTTCTACTTCTAGAATACCCTCTTTCTTTCTGTAGATCCATTTGCATCCAACTGTCCTCTTCCCCTTTGGCCTTTTAACTAAGACCCATGTCTCATTTTTGTGAAGAGACTCCATCTCTTCCATCATGTCTAATTGCCATTATGCAGCATCTTTGCAAGAAGTTGCTTCAACATACGAGGAGGGCTCGAGATCCTTAATCTCTTATTCTGCAGCTACGAACGCATATGGAATCAGATTTTCTTGCTCTATAAGACGTTACGGTTTACGTATCTGCCTTTTGTCTCTTCCCTTCGCAATTGTGTATGGTTCATTGATAGCAAGTTCTTTAAGATCTGCATCTTTTGACTCATTAATTTGAGTCTCTTCATCCCATTCTTTGGTAAGCTCCACCGATAGCTCCACCTACTCGTCCACAGAAACTTTACGAGGATCAAGTATAGAGGACTCATCAAAGGTAACATCTCTACTAACTACAAATTTGAGTAAAGACAAACACCAAAGTTTGTACCCTTTTACTCCATCTACATACCCTACAAATATGGCCTTTTTAACCCTTGGTTCAAGCTTTCCTTCATTAACATGATAATAAGCTCGACACCCAAATATTCGCAAGTATGAATAGTTAGAGGGTTCACCTGACCATCATTCGGAGTCTCGGAGTCTCGGAGTCTTAAAGTCAATCGTTGATGCTGGAGATCGATTGACAATATGAGAAGTAGTATGAACTGCTTCAGCCCAAAATTAAATACTTTGGACATTCTAGCTTGTAAGAGCATAAAACGAGACTTCTCAAGAAGAGCTATGTTCATTCTCTTGGCAACTCCATTCTGTTGTGGTGTGTGTTTGACCGTCTTATGTCTTGCGAACCCAGGAACCTTTTAGAAATCATTGAACTCTTCACTGCAAAACTCCAAGCCATTGTCTGTGCGAAGATACTTGATTTTTCTCTCCATTTGATTTCCAACCAAAATCTTCCACTCTTTAAATGATTCTAAAGCATCACTTTTTGCCTTCAAGAAACGCACTCAAACCTTTCATGAAAAATCATCAATGAATGTGAGAAGATACCTCTTTCATCCCTTCGATGGAAGCTTAGAGGACCCCATAAATCTGAATGGATGTAGTCTAGCACCCCTCCCATCTTGTGCTTGCCAGTGCTGAAGCTGGCCTTTTTCTGCTTCCCTAAGATGCAGTGCTCACAAAATTCAAGTGTGTTGATATTCTCGTCATTCAAAAGGTTGCGGTTTCTCAACATCTCCAATCCTCGTGTGCTCATATGGCCTAGTCTCATGTGCCATAATTTTGCCTTATCATCATTAGATAACTGCACTGTAGATGCATTTACAGATCCAATAATGGTGCTTCCCGCAAGTGTGTAGAGGCCATCCTCCAGCTTGGCCTTCAACATGACTAAAGACCCTTTAGTCACTTTCATGGTTCCTCCTTCACTCATGTACTTGTAGCCTTGTTTATCCAAAGTACCCAGGGAGATCAAATTTTTCTTCAGATCAAGAACATGACATACTTCTGTAATAGTCCTCACGGTTCCATCATGGCTGCGAACACGAACTGAACCAATGCCAACTATTTTACAAGTTGCATTATTGCCCATTAATACGGTTCCTCCACTTGTTCCATAGCTGCTGAACCAATCTCTTCGAAATGTCATATACAGAGTACAACCAGAGTCTAAGACCCATTTATTGTCATAAACTTCACTATTGCATGATGTTGTTAGTACGTAATCATAATCAAAATCATGTACTTGCTAAAAATGGATGCACTCGCGTTTTCTTTGGACTTCGACATAGGGCAATCTCGTTCAAAGTGCCCCTTCATATGACAGCCCCAACACTCCGCATTCTTCTTGTTCACACAAGACTTTGATCTGTACTTTGATTTTCTCTTTCCATGTTGGCTAGTACGACCTCTCACAAAGAGCCCACTAGCTTCGTCACATTTTTCTCCTTCAAAATGCATCCACACATCACAAGAGTTAAGTGCTTGCCGCACTTGCTCAAGCGTGATAGGCTATTTGCTATACATCATTGAATTCTCAATATCACGATATTTTGAAGTCATTGAAAATAGCAAAGCACATGCTAGCGTCTCCTCATCTTTTTTAATTCCAGCAGTCTGTAAGTCCATCCCAAGTTTGTTGAACGCATCTAGATGGTCTTGCAACAAAGTACCTGAATCCATCTTAAATGTGTGAAGACGCCGTTGTAACAACATCCTTGTTGTCACTGATCGGTCCTGGTAAAGCCCTTCCAGCCTTTTCCATAGCTCTTTGGTCGTCTCCTCGGTACTTGTACTCACTTCACAAAGTATGTTAGGTGCAAGGGACAGTTGGATTACACTTAATGCATCTCCTTCAATCTTCTCCTTGTCGGAATCCGATGTGTTATCGGGATACTTTCCGTCAATAGCATGGATTGAACCTTCCCTTCGCAGTAACGCGATCATCTGGATTTTCCAGATATTGAAGTTGTTGCGCCCACTAAATCTATCAATTTCAAACTTCATGGAACTCATCGTTACTTATTCTTCCTCTTCTATTACAATGTATTTGGAACTACAGAAAACAAAAGTAATTCTTTTCTGATGTGGAAGTTCAGACTGTGCTGCAACCATAAAGCATACTCAGACAGAACCTTGGATCTGATACCAATTGTTAGCGGAAACGTGAAATTAAAGAACAAGGAAGAACAATAATATTTAACGTGGTTCGGATCAAAATGATCCTACGTCCACCAAAGAACAACTGCACCAATTGTTATTTCACTCTGCAAAGAATACAAGTGAAATACTACAAGAGAGAACATCAAATGCCTTAGAAGGTGAGAAGGAAAGTGAGAGGATGATTTGAAAATGAATTAAGAGCTACCTATTTATAGGAATGAATTCTTCCTATTGATGTCATCCATGACATCACTATGTGTCAAAAATGTCAACATTAAACATGTGAAACCATTTTATGGTTTACCTAAATTTCACCTACCAAGATACTATCTTGACTTTTATTTTGCACTAATTATATTCCTACCAAATCTTCATATTAATTCATCTTTCATTGAGTTTGATTCCACAAGAACTAAACCAACTCTTTCATATTGTTTTAGAATATAGCAATAGCCCTCGCGCATTTGCCGCTGATTTTGCTGCTGCCATGGTTAAAATGGGAGATATTAGTCCCTTAACTAGTGAAAATGGGATCATAAGAAGTGTTTGTGGAGCTATAAATTAAATTGATTTATCAAAAGCCTAATACTTGTATGATTGCTAAGTGTATGTTGTATTCATTTGATTCTTTTCCAATGAAAGAAATAAAATCTTCAATTAACTGTGAAATGTTGTTTTTTAGTTGAACGTGGACTCCACATATTAAATATTAGTATTGAGTTGAAATCGAGAATTGAACTCTATGACTAGTGAATAATTGATTGATTTTGAAAATGTAATTTAGAATAAAGCGACTGGCTTTGCCCATTAAGTAAGAGTAGATATTCTATTTCTTGTCTTTATTTTCGTTGCATTATATTTAATTGTATCTCATTATATTCCAAGATATGAATATCATCGAGGTATAATCATTTGGTATTGGATTTCAACTCCTTATGGGCTTCTAGCTTGATTCATAGGCCCACAAGGGGTCAATCAGTTCAAATGTATGTGTCCATTTGTCTAGCCTTCTTCTCCCAACTTAACTACCAAGAAACTTCTGTTAAGTGACAAGGATTGAATCCATGACCATTATCTCACTCACACATGATCACGTGTTTCTTCCATGCCCATTGAACCAAAGCTCTCAGTGCCTATGCCAACATATTTGTCCAACAAGTACCACGTGACTTTGTCCACCAATATATGAGAAGAAATCATGCACCTAGAGTTTTGCCTCTGCTTAAATTGAAGCTGGAACATCATGTTGCTCTACTTCATTGACCACGTACACCCTTAAGTGCAAGAGGCATTTGCCCTCTAACAAAAGGTTTATAACAATCTAACAAGGTTTCTTTTTTCTAAAAAGCATATGCACTACAAGATGTAAAGATTTATTGTAGTCAAGCATTAAGAATATGAGTAAAACATGTCACACAGCAAAAAAAATGGATTTGTATATGCTGCCCAAAACAAGTACAACCAAAGACATGTTGCCTGCCACATTATTTTTCCATTTGTTTATGATTCAGGATAGCACAAAAGTGGCCAACTGATGACACAATAATATAACTTTAATATGTCATTTACTAGCCTCAACATTTGAGGGGTTTGCTACTAGATCTATAGCTTCCACCAGAAGTAGAGAATCTTATATATGTTGTCCTCTGAGTGACCTAAAGTAGCTTGTCAGAGAAGGGGAGAAATGCATTGCTGAAGTAGTAGGTGATAATGAGTTGCAATGTCAATAGAGAGAAGTTGAGGTTAATTTGCGTTCCGCACATGAATAGCTAGCTAGCAGATAGGAATTAACCATGTCACATTAGCATTAATTTTATCCCAAGAATTAAGAGGGACTGACTAGACTATATTAATTATTAAGAAATGTATAATAATTAGCTATATATCTAACTTCTTCTCCATTATTAATTAAGAACAAATTAACCTGTATGATCACATATAACAACGTACACCCACATGCATAAAATAGCAATAAGCTGCTAAAAGATGTACTCCATAGTTAGTGAGACATATGTGGGAGATTAATTAATACAAAAGTTTATTTCAAAGATATATATCACAAGTTCAAACAAGAATTTCAAAACCTACAAGATTCAAATACACCAAGATCAAAACACGAACGTAACTATATAGGACGAAAAAGGGGATCGGATGACACCAACCAAGCAGACTTGGTTTTACTTTTCAAGGAAGTGATTGGTTTAATTTAATGCATCAAACCAGTCTCATCAAACTGCATACAGTCTGCACCATTCATCTAAGTGAAAATCACAATTAACATTGAAAACAATAAAACCACTAACACTGAAAACAAAAACTACCTACTTTTTCCCTATATATAGCTCTTAGAATAAAAACCTGGCCACCTCAAGTAACTATATTTTTAATCATGGAAGGAGCTAGGTCAATAACTTCCTCTCAACTACTTACAACTTGCATGTTTTTTTTTTTTCACCATAAGGATTAATCTATAATAATATTTGGACCGGACAACTTAGCTTCAAATCACTCTTAGGGAAGAGCAGCAAATTAAAGAAGCCAAGCTATAAACATTGAACTATATATATGCACCCACCCAAGATTATGGTGCGGTAGTCAATTAAATATAATAAAGTCGGTTGATCAGAACCATGAGGTCATATTTAACTATAATTTATTATTAACATATCCATGATGAATTGCATATATTTATATCATTTTTAAATACAATAATTTTTATAAAAATTCACTAATTATTTTTGTTTATTTCAATATAGTTAGTTAGTTTTTCACATGATACATGAGTCTTTTCTTTTTAAACATATATAAATTTATTTTAAAAACTGTGATTTGAAAACATAGTCTCATATATCACGGACAAAATCTTTATTTAGTACTACTTTCGTTGTAAAGAAAAAAATGATTATTTTTTATTATTATTATTATTGAAGAAACCAGTTAAATAGCGTCAAAACTTTTATCTCTCAACATTACTTTAAGATTATCGTCAGACTAGAACTCGTATAACTCATCCAACGGTCTCAGGTATATTTGATACTACGTACTTGAAATAAATAGCTGCTCACTTAAAAATAAAATAGTCAGCACAGCAAGTATGTAGTACACACATAACATATGTACGTAATTATTTATCTATTAGACAGGCCGTGACCCGTGCCCAACACAATCAGTGCAAGTTATCTACTAATTAGCCTTTGATGACTAGAAATATATTTGGCATTATTCCAGCATGAAGGACAAAAGCATGTTGATATAAACAACAATTGAAGTTCTTACATGAGTAGTATTATTTTAATTGCATGCTATATAAATAATCAATTAGTAAAAAAAACTGAAAAATACAAGGACCATCTAGTATACCAGCATATATATATAGGATAATCTTTGATTTATGTATAAAATCTTCGATCTGAAGACGTGATATTTGGACTGCCATTGATGTACCAAAATCTGAGAAATGTCATTTCATTTGTAAGAATTAAGAAGCAAAAATTATGGAGAGCATAGTGTTCAATATATATAGCTATAAAGACGCACCATGAAAGAATATTTTTTCTTGAGGACCTTCTAGATGTGAGCTTGATTTGAACATCAAAGAAAAAACAATAGATAAATGGGAGGGAGGAAGGGGCCTTGTGCGAAGGTTAGCTAGCTAGGCCAATTATATTCTAGCTTACATGTAAATTTATTTTTTACAATTTAAAAATTAGTCTCGGACATCAAAAGTACTCTACCAGGTAATGAAGGCAATTATATGAACAACAATGTTCATAAAGATCTACTCTGGTGATATACTATGATTTTTTTTCTCAATTAAAAATATAAGAAGCATCATTAAGTATAGCTTTATGACTCATCAATGAAAATTATGTACAACTAAACAATTAAGAGTAGAATGAAGAAGCTCGATTTCAAAAAAAATATAGTACCTGAAAATAATAGCAATGAACTATCTCAAGGGCCTTTAAGAGAGGGAGCGTTTTCAAGATCCTGCACCGATTTCTCATAGCTCTTTTTCTCTATTGTCGCTACTGCATGCCTACCCTAAAAAATCATTAACCCAAAGAAATATAATTTTCAGGAAACTCATGTTAAAAGACCGGCGCTGCACATGACTGAGAAAGTCCTATCATCATGACATTTCAATGAAGAAGTTGATAATATATATATATATATATATATATATATATATATATATGAGAAAGCAATAGCATATACACTGCACATACATTACACAAAAATAATAAAACAAAAAGATCGTACAACTTTTTTATGAACATAACAAAGAGATATTTAATATCACTGTTGTAGCAGTGATATGGAAACACATGCATGTTATGAATAATCTTTCATTTTTAAATATAGTACTTGGAATGGAAATGATAAAATGCTTAATTGGCTTGTTAAACAATTTAGCATATATATATAGCCATCTTTAATCTTCACTTCATTTATCTTGCAAGGTAAAGCGAGCATAGAGACTAAAATAGGTGAATAGAAATGTTTGTATGGAATCTTTAATTCATTTTCTAGTGCATCAATGTTTAATATTACTGTTTTAGTCTAACAAGTGAATCAAGGATAGAGAAGGAGAAAAACTGAAAATTATATATCATGTTATTTTAAATACAAACATTTCAGAACGTCAAAAGAGAAAATCTAGCAAAGGTGAAATATCAAATCCATAAGGAAATAATTATCTACAAAATATTACTGAGGTTGAACCAAAACTCATTTGAAATAACTAAACAAAGTCACAGATTGCGTTACCTGTAAATCTAAAAGAAATTGGAGATAACGATTAGTAGGAAAAAAAGTATATACACAACTTTAGCAGAGGGACGAGTAACAGAAGTATGGCTGGCAACGGGACCGGTAGCGAGACTACTGGACCGGGACGAACCAGAATCGGAACGGAACCGGGTACCACGGGGCAAAATCGTACCGGAATCGGGACGGACCGGAACCGGTAGATCCGGAAAATTATATGTATATCTGTCTCGGATCGGTACCGTACTGGGACCGGACCGGACCGGAAACCTCCCAACGGCTACATTTTTTTAAAAAAAATTACTTATTACAATTAAAAAATTAGGAACATTAATCAAATAATATTAAAACTTTTATATTTTTAAAGTTAAAAATTTATACTACAAACTTTCAAATTTTAAAAGTATAAAAGTTTAAATTTCACACTTTAAAAGTTTGAAACTTTAAATTTCAAACTTTTAAAGTATAAATTTCAAATTTTCAAACTTTTAAAGTTTAAAATTTTAAATTTCAAACTTTAAAAGTTATAAAAGTTTAAATTTCAAATTTTAAAAGTATAAATTTCAAACTTTATAAGTTATAAAAGTTGAAGATAATAAAAAAAAAAATTAAAGCGAATAGCCTATAGTTTTATTAATATTAATTAAATAGTACAATTTGAGTTACAAAATGTTAGTAGAGTATTAAAAGATCTAATCTACACAACCATCTTCTAGGAAGGGTTCTGTTTGAATTAGACCTCGAATTATCATACTCATACCAATAGACATTTAAATTTAATAGTTCATGCTACCAAGGAAATATTTTCTTAAATCATTTAACATTTCTATAGTAACATGATCTGGAATTGGTTGATTAGATAGTTCCTCCAATGCATTAATGTCGTCGTCACTAAATTCTTGCATTATTTCATCACTATCATTTTCAAATTTGGTCGGTAAAGCTGGACGACCATAACTCCTTCTCTCGTCATTAATCAAATCTCTAAATAGTATCGATATCTCCAAGCTATCTGCTGCTAATGAATATCTATGCTCTCCAATTTGAAATCTTGCTGCACTAAAAGCGCCTTCCGAAGCTACTGAAGATGCTTGAATAGCTAACACATCTCGAGCAACCGGTTGAAGTTTTGGAAATCCCTTGCCGCGATTGCTCCACCATTCTATAAGATCAGTAGTAGGTTCTGTATTTTGATTTATATATGCATCAAAATCATTTCTATCATTATGAGAAAGTTCAAGATAACAATCTATCATATCATAAAGATCATCTTCATTATATCTACCCCTAGAACTTTGAGGCTCTTCATTACGTACTACATTCATTCTTTAGAATTATACAAGTCATACAATTTTCTAGCTTTAATTTTTATACTATATGTAACTTCTTGACAACTAGGTGTTTCATCATCTTCAATACCCAAATTAAAATATATTTTATCAACCATTCGTGATGCACCTTCATCTTTGTAATTTGGTTTAACAAACAAGCGGTTACATAAATTTGAGGAATAGAAATAAAATATTTTTAAAATTTTTCAATCATTTTCTCAACAGATTCTTCAAATCTTGGTTTATTTTTGAATTTATAAAATTTACTAGAAATAGCACAAATATTAGGTAAAACAAAGCAAATAGTTGGATAATAAAGTGCAGATATTTTTTTTGTAGTTATATAAAAAACTTTTAAGAATTTTATAAGTTCTTTTACGTCATTCCAATCATTATCATCAAGTCTATAGGTCATATTTGAATTATGAGTATTCCAAACCATTTATAACGGTTTCCTATATTCATAAGTGACTTCAAGCATTTCAAATAAAGAATTCCATCTAGTACACACTGATTTTGGAATTTTTCTAGGTGAAAGATTAAATTCACAACAACGATTTTCAAAATCTCTATGTCTAGACTTAACTTGACATTTAAAAATAAAATGACATGCAGTTTCAACTTTTATGCAACCATCATTATACATTGTTATACCATCTCTAACAATTAAATTATATATGTGTGCAGCACACCTAATATGAAAACCATCAATATAAACAGGGTAAAGAGACAGTTTTAGTATTTCAACAGCAAATGTATTATTAGAAGCATTATCTAAGGTGACACTAATTATTTTATCACAAATTCCATAGTTTTGTAAAACATCTATAATTGTTTGAGCTATATAACTACCGATTTTATGCATTTCACAACATTTATAACCTAAAATTCTTTTTTGCATAATCCAATTTTCATCTATCCAATGTGCAGTAATAGTAAAATAATCATTACCATTTACACTACGGCCCATATCAAAAGTAATAGCTATTTTACAATTATTATAATAAAATAAACAACGAAGATATTGAAAATGTTGAGCTTGATAATCAAAGATAGCCTTTTTAATTGTATTTCTAGTAAAACCTTTAAAATGTGGATTATACACAATTTGAATATAATGAATAAAACTGGGATTTTCAGCAAAACTAAATGGCAAACTCATAACAATAATCAGTTTAGCTAATTCTTCAAGATCTTTTTCTCTACTATATGACCGTTGTATACTAGAGCCAGAAACATTAGAATGATTTAATTGTGTTTGGACCATATTAGAGCCCCCTACTCCTACCGTTTTAGGAAGGGTGGTACCATTCTTTTTAGCTTCGGCTACAGCTTTAGCATGTAAAAATTCATTTTTACAATATGACATTAAACGATTACTCAAATGTCTCGTCCACCCTGTTTTCCTACAGTTTTATGATTCATTATATATTTACATTTATTACAAATAGCTTGTGTTTTATCTTCATTTTGAGTCATAAATTGTCACACAACTGATTTTTTAGCACGTTCTACCTTAGACCTAAGATGTACGGGGGGAACGGGAGCAGGACAACGAAAGGGAGTGGGACTAGGAGCGGGATGGGGAGAGGGACTGGGAGTGAGAGTAGTAGCCGTAACTGGCTCAGTTTCATCATCATCATCATTATCAACATTATCAATATAATCATTAACATTATTATCATGTTCATCATCTTCAGGTAATTCCTCATCAAAATTACCAAACCTTCTTTGTAAATATTCATGATAAGGATCTAATCCACTATTACTATCAATATTAAAAATTGTTTCATTAACATGCGTATAATCTTCCGTATTTATTATTAATTGAGAAGATTTTCTAGTTTTAGATTTAGAAGTACTACCGGGTTTTTTATTTTTCTTGAATCTTGAGTTCCATGAATTAGTGATCGAATCAACTATGGTTTTTTTACCCTTGTCAACATTATTTTTACCGAAATCCATATTCAAATATAAAAAGTGAGTAAATTATATATAATACGAAAATGTAATGCAAAGTTGTAAACAAATAATTAACTAAATAAGTAGAGACTAGAGACTAATTACTCACAAAATAAATAATTAAATGCAAACAAATAAATAACTAAATGAAAAGTGAGTTGGAACGAATGTACCAAACGTCTACTTAAAAA
>JAJOOE010008501.1:0-24655 GCA_036250405.1 Solanum raphanifolium | reverse complement strand
GATAATTTTATTTGTGGATTTGATTAACAAGTAGTAACATTAACACCATGTAATATTGTTTTGTCGATATTTATGATAATATTTTTAAATTATAATTTTTAGAATTTAATTTAATAATTATAAAAAAATATATAACTTTTAAAAAAGTGGGCTGGCCCGGCAAGCCTGTAGCCCACGTGCTTGTGGGTTGGGCCGATCGTTTTCTGGCCCACACCAAAAATGGGCTAGCCTGGCCTGGCCCGTAAAATGTCAAAGCCTGTATGGGTTAGCCCGGATGGGGTGGGCTAGCCCATATTGACAGCTCTGGAAAAATTCACTTATTTTAAATTATGAAAAATTCTCTATAATTCACTTAATATGAAAACAAATACTTAATAATTAGAAACCTTAATTGATTTTTTAATTATTGACTCTTCTTGATTTTTAATTCAATCCAATTTTTATTTGGCTACATTTTTTATATCTGGGTTAGATTTGTATTGGAATATGCTACAACATATTTTAATCTCATTTACGGCCAATATTTACTCGAGTTTCTCTTTTAATAAAATAATCCCAAAACCACCCCAATTCCCCTACTCATATTTTCTTCCCAACACAGCCGCATAAAAACGAGCCCTAGCTCGACGACGATTGATGAAGCTTCGTTAGAAGAGATTGATCGACGAATCCTTAGCTATCATTCGCTCCAACAAGAGTTCAATTCTAATGGTAAACTCCTAACCTCACCGTTTTTAGATTCCAGATATTTTCATATAATACGAATTTCTAGCCCTTCCTCCGTCCTACTTTGGTTCACAATCTGAGTTTCTAGCACTACCTTTGTTTAGTTTCTTAATTTTGTTATAGATATAAAAGTAATGTTTGTTCTTTGGCATTGATTTTTCTTTTGTTAGTCTTTAGCGTTTTTAGTCTTGTTTCCATTAGCAATAATTCTCTTTTTTTTAAAAAAAAAAAAAATTTAGTAAATCCTCACTCTTTTAGCTTTCTTTTTATAATTTTTATATATTATGGAGTAAAATGTCTGTAGATTCTTTATGTATCTAATGTACAGTTATAAACTAAATGCCTATTTGTTTTCTTTGTTTAATTTCAGCATGTCGTTTTTGATAAGCATCACTCCCTTTCCCCTTTGTGGCTTACTTTGAATCTAGTGGCTTTAATCCCTTCGTGCCTGCTCGTATCTAGATTCTCAGATTTATTTTATTTCGAAGGGATGAAGTGTTTGGTAGCAAGGTCTGTTTGTATGCTACATACTCTGCTCAGTCTTCTTCCTTAGTCTTATTTGAGAAATTATGTGATCACATGTTAAGCCGAGTGTGCAATTTTATTTTATTTTTATCAGTGTGATTGCTTGTTTACAATCAGGATCTAAATTGGTTTCCATCCTTCCAAATTTGTAACCTAATTCATCAGGGTGCCTTATCTTCAACCATGATTCCCTGCATCCCTTCTTAGGTTTTCATATTATAGAAGTTTCTGCTCACCGTTGTTGGCATACTTGCTCTTTGTAAAGTGAAAACATACAGCCAGCTAGCGACACCACTTACATACTATCTCTTATGTCTCATCTTCTCCGTTTGCAGTCATCAAACATTGTTATACCAACAATCTTCAACAACTAAACATGAGCATAATAAGACATTGGGGAATGGAAGTGCAAGAGTCTTGGTACAATATAAGGGAATGCAAGTCCAAGAGTTGTCTGGTAATTGCATTTTCTCCCTATTCTCAATGACTTGGGTAATATCTCTATTCTATTGTTATGTTTGTCTTGTTCTAGCTAGCTACGAAAATGTACCATGTTTTATGTCAGGGATTATGTGAAGAAGAGATGATTCATTAGTCTTTAAAATAATTAAGGATAATGCTGATTTCGAGCAAATTAAGAAGTCCTGTTAAATTAGATATCTCTATGACAACAAATTAATGCAAGACGTTTGGAAAAAGCTCGTTGTCCTCTCAGTAAATTTTTCATGCCTAGTTTTGTTTCCAGTTGTGGTGCACACTGCCTTGTTGATATTCTTTTAAAACAGAAACAGATATTTATTTTTTTTAAAAACAGTTGGTGATATTCTTTTGCTACTAAGTGAAACACCAAGATATTGTATAGGAAGGCTGCCTCTAGAGAAACCTAAAATAGACAAGATTTGTTGTTGCACATCATCAGATAATGTGATCCGTATAGCATTTTCGTGTGAGTTTTTTCATTGCCCCTTTTCCTTTACTACCTCCTTGGTTTGACTGAGTCATATCCTTTCGAGATTAATTTTTTCACATCATCAGATAATGTGATATGTATAGTATCTCTTGCACATCATGAGATGATGCAATCTGTAATCATTGTTGGCATATTTGTTTGACTTTTTTGAGCTAGTTTTATATTAGGTGGTATTTTTATTTAATATGGCTTCGAGGAGCTATATTAATAGCAATAAGAAGTGGAGTTAGGAGTAAAGATAGTTTTTGAGGAGTAATATATGTCATATTGTTTGTGATATTGGTAACCTTATGTTGTTCCGTCATTGAAAGAATGCCATCACTCTTTTAACTAACATGAGATACTTCCTAGTTGTCTCGCCATTCATGATATGAGAAACACTATTTGTGCAGATTAAGATGGAATTCGGTAATGCACTAAAGCTTATTGGTGTTACTATGGTTGGCATTGTTGGGTACTCTATGGTTGGCAGAATGTCATCGGTACATTCATATGGCAACCACAGGAACACCAATAGGTCAAGGTGCATTGCCAGTGCATTACAAATTTCTATAGTGCATTATAACATTTAGTAATCGAATATTTTTCATAAAAAAAGCCTGTAAACATCTTGCGCATACCAAGCTTGTATATCATTTTTTAGAGAGTTAACCTTCTTCCAATACCATCTTGAATCTAATGGAGGAGTGTGGTCTCATATATTCAAGTTATTTTTCATATATACTCCATGAACCCATTTCACCCAAAGAATATCCCAATTGTCATCTTAATGTACTGATCTGTCGCATCTAGATAGTTCATCTTAATATAACATTCAACAACAACAAGTAGTGCTTGCCTAATGTTGTCAGGACGTAGCTAGATACACAACAAGCACATTATGATAAAATATTCTCCTCAAGCTGAAGAAGTAATTAATAAGAATCTTAAATGGGAGAACAAAAGAAATTGCCTTAGTTATTGTGTTAATCTGCTACTTTTAGTGGTTTAGGAATAAGAGAATACTTTATATTAGCACTTCCTTACATGATCTATTATTCCCACATACTATACAAATAAAAAGTTACATCACATGAATTTTTAATATTATTTTGAACTATATATGGTTGCTTGTTCTTTTTCATATGCATTGAGGAAGTTTGTTCTTGTTTTCACTTTCCTCTGTCAATGGGTTTAGCATACATACTACATATGCCATGAAGCTTGATTTTTACCCACCACTAATAGTTAAGACTTCAACCTTTTGCCTAGTTCTTGGTCTAGCTATATCTTTTTGACATGATTGATGCAACATCTCAGTTGCAAGGCTATTTGAATTCTGAATATGCACTTTTTATTTGTTGATATCATTATGATGATTTTTTAAGTAATTCAATGTATTTTAGTAGCAGGGACAACAAGGTTCTTAAGAAATGAGATCGGTCAAGAAGGAGCTTGAGGCATGCCATGAAAGTTTTTTGATTGTATATATATTAGTACAATGCCACTGAAGTATTATGTCGTAAATATGTCATTGACATTTTAGTAGTGGAAGTATTTATAATATTTGGTCGGAGAATGATTTTATAGTTTAAATACTATTTGATGTTTTTAAAGTTATATATTATAAAGTTTATAGAATTTGATTGCATTTAAATTTACTATCATTGTTCTCATCATTTATGGCGGTTGAATACACACAATATAATGCTGGGCAAAAAAAACAAAATTTGATTTATTTACTAAATTTAAATTTAATTCAAAGCTGAAATGATACCTGCTACTTTGTAGCGACAATTGTCGTTGCTAAAGTTGTTCTTTAGGAGCGAGTTGAATGTTGCCACATATGGTATTGTAGTTTTTGTGGCGACTTGAGTCGCTGCCAAAAGTACTTTTTAAGCAACAAGATAAATGTCGCCACTGATAGATAG
Source organism: Solanum raphanifolium (assembly GCA_036250405.1). Taxonomy (NCBI): domain Eukaryota; kingdom Viridiplantae; phylum Streptophyta; class Magnoliopsida; order Solanales; family Solanaceae; genus Solanum; species Solanum raphanifolium. Next base: position 20,524 of record JAJOOE010008501.1, on the reverse strand, counting down.
TACATGTATTGTAGCGACAAGAATCGCTACTCATACGTTTTAGCAACAATATAAAACTTGCCACTATTTAGATATGGCTTTTGCGGCGACTATGTCGCCACTTAAACCGTTATTTTAGTGGTGACCTAACTAAAATGTTCGTTGTAAAAATATTATTTGTGGCATAATTGTTCACCTTTAGCGGCGACAAATGTCGTCACAAAAACCTTTTATTGTGGCGACTCCATGTTGTCGTCACAAATAACCTTTAGTTATAGAACTACTAGCTACGGCACAATTGTCGCTGCTATATGTGTTTAGTGGCGACTTTTGGGGTATTTGCGGCGACATCTATCGCCACAAAAACGCAGAATTCTTGTAGTGTATATTGCGGTCACACCCCAAGAATTTTTCCCCATACTTGATTTTCTCTTTATTTTTGTTGTTTTAGCTAATTGTGACAAAACCCCCTTTGATATTTGACACTTTTGTGTCACCCACTTGAATTTACTTTGTTTCTATTCGATAATTTCTCAAACTACAGCTAACTAGAACAAAATTCTAGCCTAACTACTATTTTCACTACCACTCCCTTGGGACACGACCCCAACCCTTGGTTGGTTACTATATTATCGACGATCGTAGACACTCGAACCATAGGTTAGTGTCGTTGGTCACGATAAGCATCAATAACCTGAATTAATATTATTATTTATTATTTAAATAAACTAATAATAATATTAATACATGTTGGTTACATATGATAAGAGATTAGACGAATGTGTATGTTGAACTAGAATTTAGAATTTGTAAATTTAGACTTAACACCGAATTTATAATCGTTTTTTAGTGAATTTACAATTAGGTATTTATATATATTTAATAAATGTCTTAATACAAATACAAAATAAAAATTAAAATTATTGAGTTCACGTGAATTTTAAAAGCATCTTTGTCAACGTATTTAACATTTACAACTTCATAATCTTAGTACAGTACTTTTTAGATGTGAGGCTTATGGGGACAACCACAAAAAGAAAAGATATAAATATCATACAGTTGTAAGGTTAGTACTATGTTTGAAAGGAACGGTGACTAAGACTTTTATAAATTCTACTTTAATCTTAACTTTTTGAACTTTTATAAACTTGATTTGGTCTTAGAAAAAAAATTCTATTATATTTGGATTGTTTTGATTATCTCTTTGTACTCATCAAGTTCGAGTTTCTCTTGGGTATTACTAATTTCCTGCATGCATGAGATCCAAAATTCAACATTACGATTAATTATAAAATAAAATTTCAGTAAAAGATATAATATTAATTTTGTTTTAAAATATGTGTGACTGATAGGAGTATAAAAAAGGAAATAATATCTCCAAACCGTTAGGTGAAAATTAGCCAAGTGACGAAACTTATTAGGAGAAGAAGCATCCATTGCTTCACTTTACTCTTCTATCTTTCTTATCGAGATTATTATTTGTGGCTTTAAGTTGTGCTAATAGAATCACCTATTTATAATGCACCACTTATTCTACATTATATTATATTATATTATATAGGAAATAATTTTAGATACCTTCCCTCACCTTTGTCTCTATCACATGACTTACCTTTGATCTTGTGGTTTATTATACTAGCAAAGTACATATAAAATTAAAACTATATAATTTTTTTATAGTATTTCATTTATATTCTACTATATTAGAAGAGTGAGATAAATACTTATGGTGTCAAACATGTTTGTTTAGTGTCAATAAAAGTCTTGGTTGAGGATATTTCAGTCTTTTACGACACTTTCTTATGCTACGGATCCTTTAGATGGATACACATGGTATTCTTCAAATGGATACACAACAAATGCATACATCTTAATATTTGTATAGCATTTCTTAATAACAACGTCACAATATGCCCATCTCTGGTACTTAATCCCTCCATTTCTTCCGGTGGTAAGTTAGAATCTTTACAAGTGATTAAAGTATTTGAGTTTAGTAAATAAATTTGAACCATTCAATTTTTAAGGTGACACGTGTAAAGATTCTAACCTATCACCGAAGGAAATGGAGGAATTGAGTATTGCAGGTGAGCCAAGTCCAATTCCAACCCTATAATTGTGAGTTGAAGTATGACATGTACAATCATAGCAAGAGAATTATTTAATGGAAACTTTATCTGAACTTTTATTTTCTTATTATTCTTTATGTAGTACCTCTTTAAATAATTACATTGTATGATTATGTAAGTTTATACCCATAGAGATTAACATATTACCAATTATTAGACATCACCCGGTTTATGTTTATTGCAAAAGAAATGAATCTAAAGCTCATTTTAGTCCAATCGTGACAAATGCATACATCTTATTCTTCAAATGGATACACATACATAATTAAACTAAGCAAAAAAAAATATAAAAAATCAGAACTATTATTCTTCATCGTTTTTATGATCTATAGCAATTAAATACAGATCTTTTTGTCTTGCCGCACTTAATCCATGCGTTTCCGTCATATCCAAATCATTTGGATTAGTTCCATTTGGCAGTTTCCAGTCAAAGTGGTAGAGTAACTGAGCCAGAGGAAGTCCAACATTAGCTAAACCAAATACTACTCCGGGACAAATCCTTCTTCCTGCACCAAACGGAATAAACTCAAAGTGATTTCCTGTAAAATCAACTGAAGAATTCTCAAATCTCTCTGGTATAAAATTATCAGGATCATGCCAACTTTCGGGATCTCTTCCAATTGCCCATGCATTGACCAATACTCTAGTGTTAAGAGGTATGGTATATCCATCAATAACTGTTTCTTCCCTGCATTCTTTAGGTGCTAGAAGAGGAACTGGAGCATGAAGCCTTAATGTCTCCTTAATCACTAAATTTAAATATGTCAACTTTTCAACATCTTCTTCATCATAATTTTTCTTTCCCTTAAAAACTCGTCTCACTTCACTTTGGGCCTTCGCCATGATATGTGGGTTCTTCATCATTTCTGTAAATGCCCAAATAATAACTGTAAATGAAGTCTCACTTCCAGCCAGAAAGATATCCTGCAGCATCAACCAAGCAATGCAATGCAAATTATAATTAAGTGAAGTTTAATAATTTGCGCGTGTTTTTAAGAAAGGGAGAAAACTTACAAAAATCACAGCTTTAATGTTTTCATTTGCGATTGGAAATTGAAGTTGGGAGTTCTCTTTCACCCTTAAGAAAACATCAACCAAATCTTCGTCTCCAAATTCACCATTTCTTCTTCCCAGCTGCTTTATTTTCGATATGCTCATTCAGAATTTCCTCCATAACTGCATCAACTTTCTTATTCCCATTCACCATTCTAGTTTTCTCACCTCTTAGGTTGTGAAGTAATTTCCAAGAAGGGAACAAATCACCCACAAAAAATCCTGCTCCTAATAACCGTACTTCCTTCAAAATTGTTAAGAACTCGTCTCGATTTTTGCATATTTTTCCAAAGGCTGATCTACAAATGATAGAGTTGGAAAACAGAAAAATAATTTGTGTCATATTGATTGTATTACCCATCGTGGAACGAATTGATGAAATGAGACTTGAAAGCACATCCTCTCGAACTGCACCATATGACTTAACCATCTTCGTACTAAGAAGTTCTAAAGTACAAATTTTACGCATTTGTCTCCAGTAATCACCATATTGACTGAATGCAATATCTTTATTGTTGTAAAATATGATGCTTGTAGATGTAAGTTGTGGCCTATTAGCAAAGGCGAGATCATGAATTTTTAGAACTTGTTTTGCCATACTAGGTGATGATATGACCACGGTAGGAACTTGCCCCATTTGCAAATACATAATAGGTCCATACCTTTGGGATAAATTTCTAAGAACGCGATGTGAAAGTCCTCCTCCGATCAAGTGATGCAGACTTCCAATAATGGGAAGTTTCCATGGACCTGGAGGCAATTTATTTTGTTTTTTATTTCTCCATTGTCTAATTACAATAAAAAGGGTGAATAGGAAGAGAAGCCATGAAGCTAAGGAGTAATTGATCTCCATTGAAAGGAATAAGGATTATTAATGAATGAGAAGTTTAGTTTAAATTAAAGAAGAAAAATTGTATTCCAAACGTCTTTTGGCACGTCTTATTATATAAAGAAGATGAGAACAGATACCGAAGACCTCCTTTGTTTGAATTTTGTATTTATTAGCTTTTAAATAAAGATAACAAATCGTCTTTAATTATTTAAATTTTAATATTCAAATGTGTATTTAGATTCAGTCATTGTAATGAAACTGAGTCATGTTAAGTTGTCTGAACTAACTAGATTATTTTATTAATTCTGAAAGCGAGGAGCTGAAGTAATGTTAAGAAATTGTGTCAAGCACTTAATTGAAGTTGGTTTATCTGAAATTAGTTATTTTGAAAAATATCTGATAAATACACCTACAAGTGGAGAATAGCTTGCCTATCCCCAGCCCTAGTTAGGGGAGGCATATAATAAAAGAATTGTGATTTTGACTTTTCAAAAAATATTTCAAATTATATCCCAACTAACATCTTATATGTATATAAACAAGAGAGAGTTACTCGAATGTTAAACATCTCTCACTTTTTATTCTAAAATTGAAAATTAGAATCACCAAGGAAAAAAAAAAGGTGATAAAAAACATTTTTTTTTAGCAAGGTTGGGTTCCATATGTGTCAAACAGCAATTAATCGCCAGAATTTACCTCCAATGACTCGAGTGAAGTTTGTTATACCCAAAAGGAATTCAATTTTACTCAATTCAAGCTTTGACTAAAAAACCTGAACTCCAAAGTTTTAATTCCTAGGTTTTAGATAAAATCTCATTTTTTTGGTGTTTTTATATAATGCTCGTGGTTCATACACCTATTTTGAAGTAACATATAAAAATGGGGTGAGACATTATCACAAAAATCCAAATAGTGTTTATTATCTCAGAAATTAGCTAGTTTTTAAGATTGTAATGGATGATAGTGATAATTATGATGATGGTTATTGTTGATGGTGATTGACAATTTATAATGGTTGCTGATGGTGGTGGTTGTCTGTAGCGATTAGTGTTTATTGCATCAATGTAAATTAGTGGTGATGATTTTAAATAGTGGCTAGTGATGGTACCGAAGGCTAACTGTGGTGATTGGTGGCGACAGAAGCAAGGGCGTATCTAGAGGGGGTGTTGTGGCTTCACATGAACCCATGCTCCCTTCTCTAGTTCATATATAATAGTGTTATATTTTTAAAACAATATAATTTATATATAGAGGTGTGAATCCACGTTCAAAGTATCATATAATAATATGATGATGATTGGTTCACCTCTCTAAGTGAGGATAGAAATTTAAATCTTATATCTATCTTGTCTTTTTGAGTAAAATCTCTCTAAGTGGTTATCAGTTACACTTTTGGCGTCTCAACTAATTTTTCTTTTGTTTTTTGTCTTTAATCTTTCAAAATTTTCAAGTGTGTTACATTAAAAATTCATAAAAATTTAGCACTGTAAAATTTTTATATAATTAAATCAAATGTGTATATTAAAATTTAAAACTAGTAATATTATATATTTTGGACCTATAATTTTTAAAATTTAATGGTTCATATTAATAATCTAAAATTCAAACCGATCAAATTTATATTTAAGATGCATTTTTTTGGTAATTGTGCACCCATCTCGCTAAAATCTTGGATAGAAGTAGTTGATGAAGATGGTGGTTGTAGGTGGTGGGAGTTGATATTGGTGGATAGTGGTTGTTAGTAGTGAAGAGCCATTTTTATAGAAATTCTTGAACTGTCATATTAGTGATATTAAGATTTTGTTATATACTCCCTCTGTTTAATTATACTTGTCACTTATTCCTAAAATAGATTTTCATTTTTACTTGTCACTTTTGACATATCAAGAACAGACGATTATATTTTTCCATGTTTTACCCTCAGAATTAAATACTCTTTCTCCAAATCATCTTTTAAGACTTAATACTAAACATCATTTAATAGGGATAGTTTGGTAAAATACCTATATCAATAATTATTTTCTTAATGGGTGTGTCAAGTCAAACAATGACAACTAAAAATGAACGGAGGGAGTATCTAAATCATTCAAATTCATCAGGTGAACAAAATTTTAAAAAACAAATTTATTCGTTGAGAACAATTTATACATCCGTGATTGGGGTTGAAAATCGTGTTTGGAGCGCATGTAAAAATCATATTAGATCTCAGTCACGTGTCTGAAGTTTTTTTGTCAATTTTTTTTGTTCTTCGAGTTTCAACAATTCAACACTCAAATCTACTCCAAACAAGCTTTGATTTGAAACATAGATTCCATATATCATAAAGAACAAAGTTTAATCTTTAATTGTGAAATAATGACAAAATCTAACAAATTCATTTAGCACTCATTTTTAAAAAATTCATTTATAAGTCATACATGATTTTAAGTTTTTTATTTTTGTTTGAAAAACAACTCTCGATCATTAATTTGTCAAATAATGACAAATCTAACCAACTGGACTCTCGATCATTAGTATCATTTGAATTTTTTATTTATGACTGCACTCAGTACATATATGACTGGGACATTTGTTAAAATTGAATAAATTCAGTTGTATATGTCTAAATGCAGAAGCAAAACAAAAGCATGTGTTTTTGCATGATAATTACCTAAATACTGAATAGTCATGATTTTTATTTTTTTTACTTAAATAGGAAAACTAAAACAGGCACCTCATGAAATTTTTAGTATATTAAAAACCAAAGGCATAAAGATTTCCGTTGACTAGTAAGGAAAGGAAAAGTAGCTTTAATTTGATGGATATTGCATAGTAGCTTTTAGCCACTTTTATAATGGTCCAATACCCAAACAATTATGAATGTCGTTATTGAAAAAATTATATTTTCACCCAACTTATTGTGTATGGTCTGATTTCTAATTTAAAAGCAAATAAATTCCAATTTTAAAATTTCATATTTCCATCTTGTCACTCAACGCTTCACCTTAAATTCTTTTTATTTCTTGGAAGTTGAAGAAGAAAAGTAGTCTTCCATCATATTATGTCTAGAGGATTGTAGGTCACAATTTATAACCAATCAGAAGTACTGCTTTTTTAAAAAAATAATTATCACCATATGGTGGTGAGACCTCTATATTGATGAATAAAATTACAAAGCTAAGAAGAGCTTAAGCTCAGCCCATTATTCAAGTAGCTGCATTGCAAAAATTAAGGAATCAACAAAAACTATACAAGTTTTGCACAAATTTATAAGTCCAGCGTAATAGACAAAATTAACTATAACATCTCAAGTGGATCAGTTATATACAAAATATTTTTTCCTCTGCTTATGCCTTAGGGACTCCATTTGTATGAGATCAAGTTTGTAAGGTCCGATGGCTATCGATGGTAGGTGAGCCTGTGCAAAAATAAACAACTCCTCATTTGTAATACTCCATTTTGCCAAGACATCTGCAACTTGGTTGGCCTCCCTATAACAATGTCTAACCTCACAAGTAATAGTACTTGAGATATTTTGAATACAAGTAATGATATTCTTCATTTGCCAATGGATATTGTAATTACCTTTGATCATCTCAACAACTATCTTTGAATCACATTCCAAGTTACATTGCTAAGCTCATGTTGAGAACACCATTCCAGACCATTTAAAGCAACATTGGCTTCGACTATATTGGTAATATCCCTACCAATACTTCGAGCAAAGGCTATGATAATTTTACCTCTATGATCTCTACAAATCCCTCCAGTTCCAACTCTTCCAGTGGCATCCATGCTTCCATCAGTATTAATCTACACCAAATTTTCAGGGGGTTTGATCCATTTAACCACACTACATTCAATTTTTTGGGAATAAAGTCAGTGATCTGTTGATAGATAACTCTCCACCTAGAGCTTCATTCTATATTAGTCTTTGCCCTAGACACCAACCATTTTAGATGAGATAAAATTTGATATTGAATCCTCTTTGTATAACATTTGTTTCCTCCATAAATTACTGAACATCTCACTTTCCGTATCTCCCAACAAATTATGACAAGAGTAATTTGTAAAATAGTATAATGGAGTGAGTTTTTTGGCTTGATATCCCACCATATTTTGACCATATACTTGATAAGTACTGGGTATATCCTCCCAAGAAATTCCAACAGGATTTCTAAAAAATAATAATATATGTTTTGCAATTTTCTCCCCAATGAAGGTGTGGTGCATAGTGTCTCTTTGGTCAATAGGGAAACAAAAACACATGGCATCACAGTATAACGATCGGGTTCCGTCTTTATAGAAAAGCCAACGGAGAAAAAATTTGGGTCGGAGAACTTTTTCGTAGTAACTTGAAATTTCCCAACCTAGTCCAGATTTGGACGAAATTAGAGTTGTTGAGGTGTAGGGAAATCTGGTAGCAATTGGGTGATTTAATTATTATTTTGATTACATGAGTAATTAGATAAGTAGTTAAGGAATCCGTACGACTTAACGAAAATGAATTCGGGCGAGTAAAACTCCTTGAATCGATCTTAGCGTGAAGGGGATTTTCTGAGTGTTGTTGGTTACAGGTATGTTGTGAAATGGGGGTCTTGGAATTATTAAAATAGCTCACTATTTAGTGCAAGCCGCTTTGTCGCTGGGTTTTGTTGCTCTGGCGGGATCATGTAGCAGGGTGAGGGCAGTTGTGGCAGGCCAGACGCGACTTAAAGTCGTAAATAAACTCCTAAATGACTTTATTCTACACTTTTTGATTTTTAGAGCTACGGAACGACCCAAGGCGAATCTTGACAGTTTTCCACCATTCTTGAGGCTAAAGGTAAACTTTTAACTCTCCGAATCCATTTTTCGATCCGTCAAACGTAATCTAATGGATAAATATTGATGAGGGAGGGTTTTGATCTAGAATTTATGGTGGGAACAACCTTAATTAGGATAATTGGGATATGGATATGATCTAGGGTTGTTAGAATTGTAAGTAATTCGGGTAATTAGTGATTGTTTATTGATTCCCGTATTATATTGATTGTTTGTAGACCAAGAACAAGCGGAACGAATCCAGAAAGGGAAGGATCAAGTTTCTTAGGGTTTCAAGCTTGTTTCTAGGTAGGTGATGGTTGTGATTCTATGATTGTGTGATGTATGTTTGTTCTTGCTTCATTATGATACATGTATGTATATGAATATTGCATTATTGATCACACTTGTTGTAAATGAGATAGATGAATGATGGTTACCATGAAATCATGACTTAATTGTATGATTTTTAGGATATACTTGTGATTGTGATTGTGGTGTGTTGAATGGATCGGTTGCCACGTTCCAGCATAATTATGGGATCGGTTGCCACGTTCCGGCATAATCATTGGATTGGGTACCACGTTCTGGTATGCTAACTGTTTGGGTTTGGGTTCCATGAGTGGACCAATGACTTGTCATAATTGTGTATCTTGGAAAATGTGAAGTTGTTCGTTGTTCATAAATGTTGATAATATTGTATATGTTCGATATATGCATGTGATTATATTGTTGTACTGACTAATGTATGTTACACTTAGTGGGATAGCCGCGTGATCCTACCAATACACTGTGGTTGTGTACTGATACTGCACTTGCTCTTATTTTTGTTGAGCACAAGGCATCTTCAAGCGGCTATTGACAGACCTCGCTTAGAAGATCAGTGACCGTTTTTGAACTCAAGGGTGAGCTAGTTCTTCCGGGCTGCCATGAGTTCTCTTTCGTCTGTGTCCACCATTTTGGACTTAGACTTTTCTAGTTAATTGATTAGTTCAGTAGTTGGGGTTGTATCCCTTCTTGTTTAGACTTGTTGAACTTTAGATGTTTTGATACATTGACTTTCAGGTTCTAGGTTATTTCTTCCGCATTGTTTAGTTCGTTGTTAGTGATAAGTTCTAATGTTCCTTGATGTTTTGATGATCTCCTCACAAGTGCAGGGACCCGATCCTCTGCAGAGTATGAATACTCATTCAGTGGTCAAAGTGTTGTCCAACTCTCTGCGTCAGAAAATTGGTGAGTTGCAGAATACTCCACCAATCAGAAGCAATGAGGTTACTTGTACGTTTGGCGGTATTTCTTCATGATATATATCAAACAACAAACAACACTTTGGATTCATTCATTCAAAGAGAGATATTTCAAGCTTCAAGAACAGCAGGGACCTGATCGATTGCTTCAAGTGCTTTTTGTACCAGCTGTTACTTTGTTTGCTTGTAATAGTGCTTATATTGTAGGATTCATTTCGTTGTGATGAGAAATGTTTCAACTTGTGTGAATCATTGCGAGTTCTAAGTTAGAGTTAACTTGGTTCTTACTCCAAAATCTATATTAATCAGGATAGGATTAGTATAGTGGGTAGTGTGGTATCTACTCTAGCTCGTCTAAGTAATAGGAGGTGTTGCTTAGAGTTGGGAATTAGCAGGCTAATCTCGGTTTGTAACTTGCTTTTACTTTTGCTTAGAGAAGATTAGTGAAAAGCAGTTCTAAAAGTCCTGGCAGGCCAGGTCGTGGTTTTACTCCCTTGAGCAAGGAGGTTTCCATGTAAACTCTCTTGTCAATCTTTACTGTTCAACACTTGTTTCTTTACTGTTTTAGTTTCAATTGTGCTGAGGACGTGGTCTCATTAATCCAAGTGGACGCATACATTCCATCAAGTGGTATCAGAGCCTGACTTTTCAGTTTGGTTAACACCAAGAAAAGAAAGGATCCTGAAAGAATGGCTGCTCCACCCAATATGGAGGAAGGACAATCTTTTATCAGGCCACCACGTTTTAATGGACAATACTATGGCTGGTGGAAAAATCGAATGCACGACTACATCAACGCTGAGGACTCTGAGCTATGGGACATCATCCTTGATGGACCATATATTCCTACAAAGGAGATGAAGGATGGGGAGATTACCACCACTGTTGTCAAAACCAGAAAGGAGTACAACGAGGCAGATAGGAAAAAGATAGAAAAGAACTACAAAGCAAAGAAGATTCTGGTGTGTGGAATTGGAGCAGATGAGTACAACAGAATTTATGTTTGTGAGACTGCCAATGAGATATGGGATTATCTTCAAACAACCCATGAAGGAACTCAGTGAGTAAAAGAGTCTAAGATTGATATGCTCACCACTCAGTATGAAAATTTCATTAAGAAGGAAGGGGAAACCAACTTTGAGATGAACTCAAGATTCACCTCTATCACCAACGAGCTGAGAGGTTTGGGTGAGCCTATTCCTGTTCATAAGCAAATTCGCAAGATCCTCAAGGTACTTCCAAAACCTTGGCAAAGCAAGGTGGATGCCATAACAGAGGCCAAAGATCTAATGACGCTTCCCATGGATGAACTGATTGGGAATCTTCAGACCTACGAGATGAACATGAAACAAGGGACGACTGTGAAGGAAAGAAAGAAAGAAAAGTCCATTGCTTTAAAAATATCTCAGAGTGAGGTGACTGAAGAAGAGGATGAGATGACATATGTCACTAAAAGATTTCAGAAGATCTTAAAGAAGCATGGAGGCTTCCAAAAGAAAACCTCTTCCAGCAGAACTGCCACTGCAAATGATCTATGTCATAAGTGTGGCAAGCCTGGTCACTTCATGAGAAACTGCCCCAGTCAAAAGCAGGAAACTCATGACACCAGACCTCAAAAAAGGGACCTGGTCCCAAACCATGCTCAAAGGAAGGCACATGCGGATCAGTTGGTAAGAAAAGCCTTTGCTGTGTGGGGAAATGACTCAAGTGAATTAGAAGAAGATGTAGAGAGTCATGAGGATGTTTCAATGATGGCCATTAAAGATGATGAAAGTAGTTTCAACTCCATTTTCTCCTTAATGGCAAATTCTGATGATGAAGAAGATTCAGACGAGGTAACTCTTTTTTATCTTAAAAATGATCTAGATAATCTGCCTATTGAAAACTTGAGAAAGCTTGCTGCTCTGCTTATTGACTGTGTTGATGAATGAACCACTGAAAACTTAATGTTGAATAAAAAATTAAGCCTGTGTGAAGATAAGAATTCTGCTCAAATGTCTCAAGTTGCTGAAATCAGTGAAAGGATAGAAACTCTAGAATCTAGTAGCATGACATCTGAGAAAAACCCTGGAAACTCAGTAAGTGGGAAGAGAAAGCTTAGTATTTTTGAGGAAAAACTGGAAGAAAAGCTAAAAAAATCTGAGTCTAAGCTAGTTGCTTCTCTTGAAACAAATTCTCAACTGAGAGAGGATCTGAGTAAGGTCAAGGAGGAATTAAGTCACTCTCTAAAATAGACTGACTCCTCTAAGATACTCTCTAATTTATCCAATCAAGGGTTCAATGGAAAGAAAGGGTTGGGACGCCGACCAATAGAACCTCCCTACAATCCCCATAGCAAATATGTGTCTGTATCTGACAATCTTTTGTGCATTCACTGTGGTCGAAATGGTCACTTGAAAGAAAATTGTGAGAGTCTGAGAAAAGCTAAAGAAAGACATGTTAAAAAGGGACACAAGGGACTCGGTCCCCTGTATCGTAAGAACATCCAGCCTCCCTGGACATCAAGGTTTCTTATCAAACCTCTTAATAATTACTAGGAACTCCGTCTGAAGTGGGTTCCAAAATCTAACAACTGATTTCTATGCAGAAGAGAGGAAGAAGTCAGTGCTGGTACATGGACAGTGGATGCTCAAGGCACATGACTGGAGACACTTCAAACTTCCTCTCTTTGAAAGCACACCAAGGTGGTGGTGTGTCGTTTGGCGGTGGAAAGAAGGGCTCTATCCTTGGTATTGACAAAATAGGGAGATCAGTTGATAATTCAATTAATAATGTACACTATGTGGAGGGTTTAAAATACAATCTTTTGAGCAGTTCACAAATCTGTCATAAGGGAAATGAAGTCAAGTTCATGTCTGAAAGGTGTGTGGTTACAAACTGTGCAACTAAGAAAATCGTGATAGCTACAAAAAGAGTCAAGAATATGTATGTTGCTGATCTTGATTCTGTTGATGGAGTTAGCTTGTCATGTCTGAGTGGTCAAACTAATGATGCAAATCTTTGGCACAGACGACTGGGTCATGTAAGTACCTCTTTACTAAACAAGCTTGTTGCAGTGGACCTGGTCCGCGGACTACCAAAGCTGAAGTTCTCCAATGACAAAGTTTGTGACGCCTGTGCAAAAGGCAAACAAACAAGATCTTCTTTTAAGGCAAAAAAGGGTGTGAGCACTTTTAGACCTTTGGAACTTCTCCACATGGATTTGTGTAGACCTGTCAGAATTCAAAGCAGAGGAGGTAAAAAATATATTCTTGTGATAGTTGATGATTTCTCCAGGTACACCTGGGTTTTGTTTCTGCAGAAAAAGGATGAGACTGCTGGAATTCTGATCACTTTTGCCAAAGCCATCCAATTGAAGATAAATTGCAAGATAGCCAGTATCAGATCTGATCATGGTACGGAGTTTGAAAACTCTATACTTGAAGGGTTTTGTGCAGAAAATGGAATCAATCACAACTTCTCAGCCCCAAGAACTCCTCAGCAAAATGGAGTTGTTGAAAGAAAAAACAGAACACTGGTGGAGATTGCTAGATCTATGCTGATTGATTCAGAACTTGCAATGAATTTCTGGGCTAAAGCAGTTAATACAACTTGCTATGTGACAAACATGTGTCTTATCAGATCAATCATCAAGAAAACACTATACGAGTTGTTAAATAACAGAAAGCCCTCAATTGCTCATCTAAAGTCATTCGGTTGCAAATGTTTTGTGCTAATAAATGGAAAGGAGGATTTAGTCAAGTTCGATGCAAGAAGTGTGATGAGGGAGTATTTGTTGGATACTCATCTACAAGCAAGGCGTACATGGTGTTAAACAAAAGAACTCTGTGTGTCGAAAAAAGCATGCACGTCAAGTTTGATGAATTGGGTATAAGAAATGAGAACAATGAGGACTACGAGTGTGAGGAGTTGATAAACAAGCAGCAGAATGATCATGACACTAAAGAAAAGGATGCAGAACACTCGGGAGGACCTGGTCCCTCAGAATCATCTCAGGAAACAGTGTCTCAAAATCCTGAAGAAGATGAAGTTGACTCTGATGCTGATAGAGAAGAAGAGATTACCAGGAAGTCTGGATGGAAACATCAATCTTCACATCCATTAGATAATCTCACCTCTTCACTTGACTCAACAATTCAAACTAGGTCTAGATAAAGAATCTAGTTGCACATTCAGCATTCATATCTTCCATTGAACCCAAGAACATCAAGGAAGCTTTGAAGGATGTAGATTGGGTAACTTCAATGCAGGAAGAGCTTCATCAGTTTGAGAGAAGCAAAGTGTGGCACCTGGTCCCCAGACCACTTGACAGAACCATTATTGGGACTAGATGGGTCTTAAAAAACAAACTCAATGAGCATGGAATCATTACTAGAAATAAGTCAAGATTGGTGGTGCAGGGTTACAGCCAAGAAGAGGGAGCTGATTATGACGAGACCTTTGCTCCTATAGCAAGAATGGAAGCCATCAAAATCTTAATAGCATTTGCCGCTCACATGGAATTCAAATTGTTTCAAACGGATATCAAAAGTGCTTTCTTGAATGGGAATCTGAAGGAAGAAGTATATGTTAAGCAGCCTCCAGGCTTTGAAGATGCAGGATGGCCAAATCATGTGCTGAAATTAGATAAGGCTCTGTATGGGTTGAAACAAGCTCCTAGAGCTTGGTATGAACGCTTGTCAAAATTCCTTCTTGCAAATGGGTTCAACAGAGGTAAAATTGATAATACACTATTTTTGAAATCCAGAGGAAAGGAATTGTTGATTGTGCAGGTTTATGTAGATGATATCATCTTTGGAGCCACTACAGATTTACTTTGCAAGGAATTCGCCGGTCTGATGAGCAGTGAGTTTGAAATGAACATGATGGGAGAACTCACTTTCTTCCTAGGCTTGCAGATCAAACAAACCTCTCAAGGCATTTCAATATGCCAAGAGAAGTATATCAAAGAGCTGCTCAAGAAATTTAATCTTCTTGAGGCAAAGGTGCTGGATATTCCTATGAGCACAAGTGTGAAACTTGATGAAGATGAAAATGGCGTGGAGGTCAATCAGACCATGTATAGGGGCATTATTGGGTCACTCATGTATCTCACTGCAAACAGGCCAGATATAGTGTTCAGTGTAGGGATGTGTGCAAGATTTCAAGCAGCACCAAATGAGTCTCATCTGAAAGCAGCCAAACGTATCCTGAGATACTTGAAGGGAACTCAGGACCTGGTCCTCTTCTACCCTACTGATGACTTTTTTGATCTCGTAGGTTATGCTGATGCTGATTATGCAGGTTTTCTTGTTGATCGAAAAGCATATCAGGCATGGCACACTTCCTGGGATCAGCTTTGATTTCATGGGGAACAAATAAGCAGAATTATGTGGCATTGTCTACTGCAGAGGCAGAGTATGTGGCTATTGCATCATGTTGTGCACAACTGTTATGGATTAAGCAGTAGCTAGAAGACTTTGGTGTACTTTCAGACACCATTCCTCTCATCTGTGATAACACTAGTACCATGAACATGGCCAAAAATCATGTTCAGCATAAGAGGACAAAACACATAGATGTGAGACATCACTTTTTGAGGGACAATATGGAAAAACAGAACGTGGTAATGAAGCTTTGCAAAACTGAAGACCAGTTGGCTGATATCTTTACAAAACCTTTAAGTAAAGAATTCTTCATCAAAAACAGAATGAGGCTAGGAATGCACCGACAAATTTGCACAAAGAAATCCTTCTTATTGATTATGTTAAGGAGGGCAGGTATCTATACTTGTTTTACTGCTTGTCGTAAAAGAATTCACTTCCGGTATCTTAATGCAGGTATACACTCATGGTGTGTTTAGTTGAATGGAAGGTTTAATCACACAAACAGAGTTACAAACTGAAAGGAGGACATGGTTCTCATGAGGTGAGCATTAAGTATACTACACTGTCTAAATGTCAACATCCCTGCCACGTGTCTTTCTCCCACTCATCGCGTCAGTTTCAAAACATCCTGTCGTTTTTAATACCAAGGGTCGCCTCTTTTGGGACCCGATACCTTTTAAACATAAATCCATCTCCTCTTCTAAAATTGAAAATTTCACAAACAATAAACCTTCTCCTAATTTCTCTAAATTTCTCTCCAAGTTTTGTTTTCCTCCTCGCTTCAAACATGTCTATCAATGAGTCTTCTTCGAAAGCATCCATCTCTCAAGAAGTTGAAAACCCTAGTTCATTCAACTTCTCCGTTCCTCCTCCTGAAGAATCTCCGTCCACCCCTGTCTGTGGTGTTGGAGAAATGGATGAATCCATCTCCCCTGTGGGCGACATCTTGGTCAGCCCTGTTCTTCCCTTCGAAAATTTGTTAGTGTGCTCTCCTACTCTGATTCTATCTGGTGACAAATCCCCAAATTCGAAGGCCCAATCTGTGGCAAAACCTAGTGAGGGTCATTTTACAGAGGAAACTAACATTGGTTCCCTGGAAGTGTCATCAACCATATCTGAGAGAGTGTTTGAAGGGGACCTACCTGAAGGAAAAGGTCCTGAATCTTGTATCCTAAATGTTGGTGTTGAACTGGTGGTTGTTCAAAGCTTAGCCTCTTTAAGAGGTGATGTTCCACCCACTTCTCTGGAATATGATTTGGTGTCACCGGATCAGGCCCCTCCCAGAAGTGAGCCTATTTTTTACCAAACTCCCAAATCATTTGATAATGGAAGCGATAAGGAAGAAGAAGAAAAGATTTCATTAATATGGCGCTCTAGAGGGAATGCGTGGAGCAAACCAATCACAAATGAATGATTCTGAGTTGGAAGCAATTAAAGGTACATCTGAGGTTGACGTGGTTGAAAAATATGTTGAACAAGCAAAGGAGCAATAAAGAAAGGGAAAGGGTAAGTTGGTACTGTCTCTCTCTAAAGGGGACAAACGAAAATATGTTACGAGGAGCGAAGCACAAAAGGTTATGGGAAGTGCTATTGCTGCAAGCAAAGCTCACACGGAAAGAAGAATGAAGAGGAGAAGAGAAGGGCTTAAACCTGCGCAACCTGCTTCTACTCCTTTGTTTATTGAGAATAGTGAAATTGAATCTGAAGAAGCTGTCAAGTATGTGGCAAAAAGGAGAAGAAAAGCTGAGGAAGAAAAATCTGAAACTAAGGGAAATCAAAAAGGGGGAAAGAAATCTCCTACAAGAGGTGTGAAAGTTAACAAGCAGAAATCTCGTGCAAAGGGAGAAAAAGTAAGAAAGCAGTTA
Source organism: Solanum raphanifolium (assembly GCA_036250405.1). NCBI lineage: Eukaryota > Viridiplantae > Streptophyta > Magnoliopsida > Solanales > Solanaceae > Solanum > Solanum raphanifolium. Next base: position 3,274 of record JAJOOE010008501.1, on the reverse strand, counting down.
GAGGAACAAACCGTAAAAGGACCTGGTCCCAAGGTTAAAAATCAAGTCAAAGAGGACTGGACCAGAAAAGAGCGGGTGGAGAAAATGGAGCATCAAAAGGTCCTAAATGGTAGAGTCTTTGACCCTGACATTCTAACACAGTTTGGTATGGGAAATTTGGTTGATGTTGTTACCATTCAAGGCTGGAATCATTTGTTTGAACCACCAGTTCCATACTTACACGAACCTGAAGTGCGTGAATTCTTCTACAGAATGAAACTACTGGATGAAGGTGGAATCATAACTACTTTCAGGAATGTCGAGATTCATCTTGATGAAGAAACTCTGGGAATTATTCTTAGAGTGCCTGTATTGGGAGTTCGGACTATTGAAGGATGCAAACCATCTAGTGAATTTTCGAAGCATGCTACCAAACGAGGAGATGTCAAACGGGCAGGGCTCCCTAATAAGTTTCTTAAAGGGGAGTATCAATTGATGTTTGAGTTCATTAATAAAGTCATGGTGCCCAGGACTGAGAAAAGAATTGTGGTTTCTGCTGCCGATCTTTTCCTTATGGAAAAACTTGATGAGCTTGAGGAAATCAACCTCCCTGCAATTATGCTGGAACATATGCATAGAGTAATGACATGGAAGAATGCTAAGCACGGGATTCCCTATGGGTATTTGCTAAACTTTGTCTTTAACCATTTTGAAATCCCAGTGGGCAAAGGGGTACCTGGTACCACCAAGCAAATGTTCACTATGTCTACTCTACTAGAATGTGAGTGCATTGAGGGATAGGCTAAGGGCAGATCTCAGGTGGCAGATGTTTTGGAACAGCAGGCTACTCTCAAGAGGGAAGTGACTGATCTCACAAAGATTTTGAGCGACAAGGAGGTAGAAATCGCCAGGCTGAAGTCTGAACTGCAGAAGGCAGCTTCCCAGGGACCTGGTACCTATGAGGGTCACGAGCTAATGCTAAAAGAGTTAAGGGATAACAACTTAATGCTGCTGAAGACAAATTCCTCTCTCAACGAGGAAATTAAGTTCCTAAACAAGCAACTGATCTAGGCCCATGAGAGTGTCAATGAGCGCATGATGTTGTTGATGCGTACTTTTACTCCCTCCCCTCCTCCGTCCTAAATATGTCTTGTTTCTCTTTTCGTCTGTCTGTTCTTTTGAAGGTCCGCTTTGTCATCTCATACTCTTGTGGCTTTTTGTTAGTATGACATATTACAGTGGTCAGTATATATGATATGCAATTCTCTTTTGTTTTGTGCCCTGTTCCTATGTGGTTTAATATTCTCTTTATGCTTACATACACATGTTCTGTGTGGCCCAAGGCCCTGAATTCTTTATTATCTTGCATTTAACTTGAATATGTTTACTACTTCACCTTTTCAATGATGTCAAAAGGGGAAGTTTTTGTTGTAAAGTTGGTTGTAACGTTGGCTGTGGAATAGGTGTAAAGTTGGCTGTGGAATAAGGGGCATTGAACTAAAGGGGAAGTAAAGTTGGTTGTGGAATAGGGGCATTGAACTAAGGGGGAACATATAATTTGATATTTGAATGAATGTTTGTTCACTCATGTGAGGAGTTATGCAGGTTGTTTGTCATCATCAAAAAGGGGGAAATTGATAAGTTCTTATGTTCCTTGATGTTTTAATGATCTCCTCATAAGTGCAGGGACCCGGTCCTCTGCAGAGTATGAATACTCATCCAGTGGTCAAAGTGTTGTCCAGCTGTCTGCGTCAGAAAGTTGGTGAGTTGCAGAGTACTCCACCAATCAGAAGCAATGAGGTTACTTGTACGTTTGGTGGTATTTCTTCATGATATATATCAAACAACAAACAACACTTTGGATTCATTCATTCAAAGAGAGAGATATTTCAAGCTTCAAGAACAGCAGGGACCTGATCGATTGCTTCAAGTGCTTCTTGTACCAGCTGTTACTTTTTTTGCTTGTAATAGTGCTTATATTGTAGGATTCATTTCGTTGTGATGAGAAATGTTTCAACTTGTGTGAATCATTGCGAGTTCTAAGTTAGAGTTAACTTGGTTCTTACTCCAAAATCTATATTAATCAGGATAGGATTAGTATAGTGGGTAGTGTGGTATCTACTCTAGCTCGTCTAAGTAATAGGAGGTGTTACTTAGAGTTGGGAATTAGCAGGCTAATCTCGGTTTGTAACTTGCTTTTACTTTTGCTCAGAGAAGATTAGTGAAAAGCAGTTCTAAAAGTCCTGGCAGGCCAGGTCGTGGTTTTACTCCCTTGAGCAAGGAGGTTTCCACGTAAACTCTCTTGTCAATCTTTACTGTTCAGCACTTGTTTCTTTACTGTTTTAGCTTCAACTGTGCTGAGGACCTGGTCCCATTAATACAAGTGGACACATACATTCCATCAGTTAGACTTTTGTTGGAGTTTATGGGACTCCCTAATTCTTTCATTAGTATTTAATTTGCTTCCGTAACTTAAATGCTTTAGTTTTTGGTTTAGTTGCTTGGTTTGATTTGTAGTAGTGGTTCTCCCACCAAAGGGTTAGTGTGGGTGTCAATCACGACGGTCTGGATCGTGACACACAGTCTATCCCAAATTTAGCCGCAACATTATCATTAAAAGGTAACTTACTTTTCAAAAATGTCCACATTAAGAAAGACATTTTAAAAGGTAAATGCTTATGCCAAATCTTCTTTAAGAAATAAAAAATCTCATTTTTTCTGTCTAATATGCTTCCAGGCAGATGCAGTAGAGAGAATGTCATTACTGTTAGGCGTTCAAATAGGAGTATCAGAGATTTCGGGTTTGAGTTCCTCAGGTACGAAGTTGCTTTTACTAGGGAACGCTTTACCCTCTAATATGAGACTTTCCGACGAATTCAGATTTAGTCGACTCAAATGTGTATATCAAACACCGAATAAGAAACTAAACAAAAAAAATCACAATATATGTACTTGAATATTTTGAGGTAAAAGTCCATATTACCCTATTCAAACTGTAACCAACTTTTTTGTAGAATAGGGCATGAGGGGACAAGCCAAACCCAAAACGCGCAATATGACTATGATGATGGCAATTCCATTAAAAAAGAACTCTCCTTTATGATTTTTTTTTTTAATATTTCCTCTGTCTCAATTTATGTAAATTAATTTAATTTGGTACGAAATGCAAGAAACAAAGAAAGACGATCGAAATTTGTGGCTTGAATAAGCCATAAATATTTGTATCTATAAATAATTTCACTAAGGTAAAATGAACATTTTAAAATTAAATTGTTACTAAATATAGAAATATGTC
>JAJOOE010008500.1:0-26261 GCA_036250405.1 Solanum raphanifolium | reverse complement strand
TTATGGGTATGATCTAGGGTTGATAGAATTATTAGTAATTAGGGTAATTAGTTATTGTTTATTAATTTCCGTATTATTATGGTTGTTTGTAGACCAAGAAGAAGTGGAACGAATTCGTAAAGGGAAGAATCAAGTTTCTTAAGGGTTTCAAGTTTGTTTCGAGGTAGGTGATGGTTGTGATTCTATGATTGTGTGGTGTATGTTTATTCTTGCTCCATTATGATACATGTATGTATGTGAATGTTGCATTGTTGATCACATTAATTGTAAATGAGGATATATGAATGATAAATTCCATGAATCATGACTTGATTGTATGATTATCAGAATGTACTTGTGATTGTGATTGTGGCTTGTAGAATGGATCAGGTGTAGCGTTCCGACCCACTAAATTGGATTGGTTGCCACGTTCCAGCATAATTATGGGATCGGTTGCCACGTTCCGGCATAAACCTTGAATCGAGTACCACGTTTCGGTATGCTAACAGTTTGGGTTTGCGTTCCATGAGAGGACCAATGATTTGATATAGGTGTGCACCTTAAGTAATGTGAAACTATAACTTATTCGTATATGTTGATATTATTGTATATGTTCGAAATACGAATGTGATTATATTATCATAATGGCTTATATATGTTTCACTTAGTAAGATAGCCGTGTGATACTTCACTTGCTCTTTCTTTGTTGAGTACAGGGCATCTTTAGGCGGCTATTGACAGACCTCGTTTAGAAGATCAATGATCATCGTTCGAATTCAAGAAAATCAATGATCGTCATTCGAATTCAAGGGTGAGCCAGTTCTTCCAGGCTGCCATGAGTTCTCCTTTTGTCTATGTCTACATTTCGGACTTAGACTTTTCTAGTTAGTTGATTAGTTAATTAGTTTGGGGTTGTATCCCTTCTTGTTTAAACTTATGATTGATCTTTAGATGTTTTGGTACATTGTCTTTCAGGTTTTAAGTGTTACTTCCGCATTTCGTTTTAGTTGTTAGACTTTTGTTGGAGTTTATGAGAAGTTCAATTTTTAGCTATTTAACTTGCTTCCATAACCTAAATGCTTTAGTATGTGATTAGAGTTGGTTAATTAATCAATATAAATGGTTCTCCCACAAGAGGGTTAGTGTGGTTGCCAATCACGATAGTCTGGTTCGTGACAAAGTTTGTATCAGAGCTTCGGTTCGTTGATCTCGATGTACCAAAATGACTCTAGTAGAGTCTTGTGGAACGGTACAGAGATGTCTGTACTTTCCTTCGAGAGGCTATAGGACTTTTATGAAATATCTTTATTTTTTCTTGTATTTTTTGTGCTATAACTTGATTCCAATTGATATCTATCGATTCGAATTGGTATCTAACCTCTTTCACTCTTCTGTCTGCAGATGGTTAACACTAGATACAACGGCGTCAGGCCCGTGGCTCTTGTCGATGCTCCAGTTGAGGAATATGCATCGAGAGGTCACGGTCGAGGCAAGGGTAGAAGAAGAGCTAGGGGTAGAGGACGAGGAAGAGTGGAGCCTACTAGAGATGGGGTACCTGTCGGAAATGCTTCCCAAAATGAGGCCCCTATCGTACAACATGAAGAGATAGAGGAGAATGTTGAGGTTGAAAATGTTGAGGAGGTTGGACAAGAGAAAGATGTGCAAGCTGAAACAATAGGAATTCCTCCCATAGACCCAGTATTAGCTGAACAGATCATGTCATTCTTGAAAGGGTTGGTTGGTCCTAGAGTGCTTCCTTCTGTTCAAACAACTCAAGCTCCCGCTAATCCTCCTATTCCTTTTATTGTCCCTAAAGTGGGTGGAACTGGAGGTAGTGATGCTTTCTTCCGTCCTTTATTGGGTCCTGTTATGACTGGTAATGGACATGAGATATTAACCAAGTTTTTGAAGTTGAAACCGCTTGTGCTCCATGGTTGTGAGAGTTATGATGCATATGAGTTCATCCCATATTACTATGAGAGGCTTCATAAGTTGGAAATTGTCCATCATCATAGGGTTGAGTTCATGACTTTTCAGCATCAATGTGAGGCTAAGCAGTGGTGGAGAGCTTATATGGAATGCAGATCTTCAGTTTTACCTCCACTTACTTGGACGCAGTTTCATGCTCTGTTTTTGGAGAAATATGTGGCTAGGACTTTGAGGGATCGTAAGAAAGATGAGTTCATGGCTTTGGAGAAGAGTGGTTTGTCTGTGGCTACTTATGAGGCCAAGTTTCATGCATTGTGTAGATATGTTATGCAGTTTGTGACTACTGAGAAGGAGAGGATCTGTTACTTTATTAAGGGGCTAAATTTTGAGTTGCAGGTATTATCTGTTCACATGACTTCTGCAGGGAGAAGATTTAATTAGGTAACAGAGTTTGTTAAGAAAGTGGAGGGGGTGGGGCGAGATGGTCAGGCTAAGGAATTGGCAAAAAGGGCCAAGAACTCGGGTAACTTTCAAGGCTCTTACTCTAAAGGGGTAGGGAGGCCAACACTTGCAGCCAGACCAATTCAATCTTCCATGCTCGCCTCTACACGTAATTACTCAAGAACTCCACCTCATAATTTGATTCAGGATAGCCAGGGAGTCGCGCCTTCGATGGGCGGCAGAGCATCCTTTGATCGTACTTGCTACAATTGTGGAGAAACTGTTCATATGAGGAAAGATTGTCTCCACCCATGAGTGTTAGATTCCGCGCAGCAACAGACTAGAGCATTAGTACCGCGCGAAATGGTAATAATGGTAGAGGACGTGAACAAGGTGGGCGAAGAGGTAATCAGTGAGATCGTGGGGGTAGAGAAAATGGTAACGCAGGCAGAGGTGCAATGCAGCCAGGCAGGGAAGTAGGTCGTCAAGAGAACAGGGCTCAATGTTATGCCTTTCAAGGCAAGAATGAGGCAGAGGAGTCTGACCCAGTGATAACAGGTACTATTCTTGTCTGCGACCGGATGGCTAAAGTGTTATTTGATCCATGTTCTAATTATTCTTATGTATCCGTGAGATTTGCCTCAAAATTTGATATGAATTGTGATATACTTGATGCCCCCATCCATGTTTCTACCCCTGTTGGAAAGTCTTTCATAGTCACCTATGTCTATCGTGCTGGTCCTATTTTATTTATGGGTTTTCAGACTTTGGCTGATTTGGTGATTTTGGATATGACTGACTTTGACCTAATCTTAAGACTGACTTGGTTGTCCCCCTATTATGCTGTGCTTAATTGTAATACTAAGTCTGTAACTCTAGAAATTTCGGGAAGGGAAAAGTTAGAGTGGGAAGGGGTGTACAAGCCTAAGCAAGCTAAGATCATATCCTCCATTCGGGCTAGAAAATTGGTAGGGCAGGGATTTTTGGCTTATTTGGCTCATATTCGGGATGTTGAGGTTGAGTCTCTATCTATTGAGTCTATTCAAGTGGTGTCAGAATTTAGAGAAGTGTTTCCTAATGATTTGTCTGGTATGCCTCCAGATAGAGATATATATTTCTGCTTTGATTTAGAACCTGCTACTCGTCCAATTTCTATTCCTCCATATCGCATGACTCCAATAGAATTAAGGGAGCTTAAGGCCCAAATCCAAGAGCTTCTTCATAAGGTATTTATTTGTCCTAGTGCTTCCCCATGGGGTGCCCAGTTTTTTCTGTTAAGAAAAAAAATGGTAGTATGAGAATGTGTATAGATTACCGATAATTGAATAGGGTCACTAATCGAAACAAGTACCACTTGCCTCGAATAGATGATCTTTTTGACCAATTACAAGGTGTATCATTTTTCTCTAAGATTGACCTAAGGTTCTGGTTACCATTAATTAAAAATTACGCCTGAGGATGTGCCCAAGACGGCGTTTAGAACTCGCTATAGGCACTATGAGTTTTTGGTTATATCATTTGGTTTGACCAATACGCCTGCATCTTTCATGAGTTTGATGAATGGGGTGTTCAAACCTTTCCTTTATTCGTTTGTTATAGTTTTTATTGATGATATTTTGGTCTATTCGAAAAGTAAGGAAGAGCATGCCGATCATTTTCGTATTGTTCTGGGTGTTCTTGGGAAAGAAAGTTTGTATGCTAAATTTTCTAAGTGTGAATTTTGGTTGACTTCGATTGCATTTTTGGGGCATGTAGTTTCAAAAGAAGGGGTAATGGTTGATCCTCAAAAGATTGAGGAGGTTAAGAATTGGGTTCGTACTAGCTCTGTGAAGGAAGTTAGGAGTTTTGTGGGGATCGCTAGCTACTATTGCCGATTTGTGAAGAACTTTGCTTCGATTGCCACTCACTTGAAAAATTTGACCAAAAAGGAGATACCATTTGAATGGACTGAAAAATGTGAGGATAGCTTTCAAAAGCTCAAGACCCTCTTGACCACTGCACTTATCTTAGTATTACTGGTGGAAGGTAAATATTTTGTTGTTTATTGTGCTGCTTCACATTCTGGTTTGGGTGTTGTGTTGGTGCATGATAAGAATGTTATAGCTTATGCCTCGCCTCAATTGAATGTACATGAGAGGAATTATCCAAGACATGATTTGGAGTTGGCAGCGGTAGTGTTCACTCTCAAGATCTGGCGGCATTACCTATATGGTGTTAAGTGTGAGGTATTTACTAATCATCGTAGCTTGCAACACGTGTTCACTCAAAAAGATCTGAATTTGAGACAACGAAGGTGGATGGAGTTACTTAAAGATTATTATCTCACTATTCAATACCATCCGGGTAAAGCGAATGTAGTGGCAGACACTTTGAGTCTAAAGGCGGTAAGTATGGGTAGTTTAGCTTGCTTGAGTGTAGCCAAGCAACCTTTGGCTAAGGAAATTCAGACCTTGGAGTCTAAATTCATGCAATTGGGCATCTCAGAAAAAGGTGGGGTGTTAGTTAGCATCGAAGTAAGGGCCACATTTATGGAAGAGATCAAGGCCAAGTAATTTGAGGATGAAAATTTAAATGAACTTAAGAAAAAGGCTGTGATTGGTAAAGCACAAGAAACCACTCTTGATGTGGAAGGTGTACTCAATTTTAAAAGAAGAATTTGTGTTCCTCGAGTAGATGACTTAATTCAGAAATTGTTGATAGAATCCCATGTTTCACGATATTCCATTCATCCGGGTGTGACCAAGATATACCGAGATTTGAAGCGAATTTATTGGTGGTCGGGCAAGAAGAAGGATATAGCGGAGTTTGTGGCTAAGTGTCAAAGTTTTCAACAAGTGAAGTATGAACATCAAAGGCCTGCAGGTTTGCTTCAAAGAATGCAAATTCTGGAATGGAAGTGGGAGAGGATAGCCATGGATTTTGTGGTTGGTCTTCTTAAGACATTGGGGATGTTTGATTCTTTTTGGGTAGTGGTTGATAAATTGACCAAGTCAGGCCATTTTATTCCAGTATGAATAGATTACAATGCTGAACAATTGGCTAAGGTGTATGTGAAAGAAATAGTGAGGTTGCATGGGTGCCCCTTTCTATCATCTCTGATCGTGGTATGCAATTTACTTCGATGTTTTGGGAAAAAATTACATGATGAATTGGGCACACAACTCACTTTAAGTACCGCTTTTCATCCACAGACGGACGAGCAGTCGGAGAGGACTATTCAAGTATTAGAAGACATGTTGAGGGAATGTGTGATTGATTTTGGAGGACATTGGGATAAGTTCTTACCTTTGTGTGAGTTCTCTTATAATAATAGTTATCACTTTAGCATTGATATGGCACCGTTTGAGGCATTATATGGGAGGGGATGTAGATAACCCATACGATGGTTCGAGGCTGGAAATGTGAAACCTTTGGGAGTTGATTTAGTGCGGGATTCTAAAGACAAGGTGGGGAGTATGCAATCTAAGCTTTTAGCAGCCCAGAGTAGGCAGAAGAAGTATGCGGATCATAAAGTAAGAGACATGGCATTTCAAACCGGTGAGAATGTTCTTCCTAAGGTATCACCCATGAAAGGGGTGATGAGATTTGGCAAGAAGGGTAAGCTAAGTCCCCACTACTTTGGTCCCTTTGATGTTCTTGAATGTGTAGGACTGATAGCGTATAGATTGACTTTTCCTCCTAACCTATTGGGAGTTCATCCGATATTTCATGTGTCCATGTTGAGGAGATATCATGGTGACGGGGACTACATCATTAAGTGGGACTCAATTGTGTTAGAGAAAGACCTCCAATATGAGGAGGAACTGATTGTAATTCTTGATCATGATGTCCGGAAGCTGAGGACCAAGGAAATTAAGTTTGTGAAAGTTCAATGGAAGCATTGTCCAGTTGACGAAGCTAAATGGGAGACTGAGAGGGATGTGTGAAACAAGTATCCCCAATTGTTCGTCGATTCAGGTACTACTCCATTCCTTCTTTAGCCTATTTTTCCTAAGTTTGTCACTCGGGGACGAGTGATGGGTAAATTGGTATCTATTGTAAACACTGAGTTATGTCGTTATAGAAAAGATAACGGGGAAAATTTTTGGGTCGGAAAACTTTTTCGTAGTAACTTGGAATTTCCTAAGCTAGTCCAAATTTGGACGAAATAGGAGACAGTAACGTCTAGGGAAATTTGATAAAAATTGGGTGATTTAATTATGAATTTGATCACATGAGTATATAAATAAATCGGTACGAAACTCGTATGACTTTACGAAATTGAATTCGAGCGAGTAAAACTCCCGAAATCAATCATAGCGTGAACGTGTAGTTTCTAAGGGTCCTTGGTGGAGGTGTGTTGGTAAATGAGGGTTTGAAATTCTTAATTTTGCTCAATGGTTTTGTGCAAGCCGTTGAGGTGGGATTTTTCCGCCAGGGCGGAGCCGCCGTAGCAGGGTGAGTGCCGCCGTGGCGGGGCAGACACGACTTAAATTCGGAAATAAACCCCAAAAATATTTTATTCTGCAATTTTCGAACTTGAGAGCTAAGGAACTAACCCAGTGATTTTCTTGACAGTTTTCCATCATTCTTGAGGCTAAAGGTAAGATTTTCACACCCCAAATCCGTTTTTCGATCCGTAGAATGTAATTTAATGGGAAATTATCAACGGGAAAGAGTTTTGATATGAGAATTATGGTGGGAAAAGCCCTAATTTGGATATTGGATTTATGGGTATGATCTAGGGTTGATAGAATTATTAGTAATTAGGGTAATTAGTTATTGTTTATTAATTTCCGTATTATTATGGTTGTTTGTAGACCAAGAAGAAGTGGAACGAATCCGTAAAGGGAAGAATCAAGTTTCTTAAGGGTTTCAAGTTTGTTTCGAGGTAGGTGATGGTTGTGATTCTATGATTGTGTGGTGTATGTTTATTCTTGCTCCATTATGATACATGTATGTATGTGAATGTTGCATTGTTGATCACATTAATTGTAAATGAGGATATATGAATGATAAATTCCATGAATCATGACTTGATTGTATGATTATCAGAATGTACTTGTGATTGTGATTGTGGCTTGTAGAATGGATCGGGTGTTGCTTCCCGACACACTAACTTGGATCGATTGCCACGTTACAGCATAATTATGGGATCAGTTGCCACGCTCCGGCATAAACCTTGGATCGGGTACCACGTTTCGATATGCTAACAGTTTGGGTTTGTGTTCCATGAGAGGACTAATGATTTGATATAATTGTGCACCTTGAGTAATGTGAAACTGTAACTTGTTCGTAAATGTTGATAATATTGTAGGTGTTAGATATATGCATGTGATTATATTGTTGTAATGGCTTATATATGTTGCACTTAGTGGGATAGCCGTGTGATCCTACCAATACATTATTGTTGTGTACTGATAATGTACTTGCTCTTTCTTTGTTGAGTACGGGGCATCTTCAGGCGGCTATTGATAGACCTCGTTTAGAAGATCAGTGATCGTCATTGGAATTCAAGGGTGAGCCAGTTCTTCCAGGCTTCCATAAGTTTTCCTTTCGTCTATGTCCACATTTCGAACTTAGACTTTTCTAGTTAGTTGATTAGTTCATTAGTTTGGGTTGTATCTCTTCTTGTTTAGACTTATGGTGGATCTTTAGATGTTTTGGTACAGGGACTTTCAGTTTCTAGGTATGACTTCCGCATTTCGTTTTAGTTGTTAGACTTTTGTTGGAGTTTATGGGAACTTCAGTTTTTAACTATTTAACTTGGTTCCGTAACTTAAATTATTTAGTATGTGATTAGAGTTGGATAATTAATGAGTATAAATGGTTCTCCCACCGAAGGGTTAGTGTGGGTGCCAATCATGATGGTCTGGGTCGTGACAAAAACGGAGGGGCAAGAAAGATCTTTAGCTTCGTATGCATTTCTCTTACGATATTGTTCAATTAAGGAAAGTTTTCAGGAATTCAAACCTCGGTCAACTATTGCTCCAGTGTTGACCCTACCAAAGGGTACAAAGAGTTTTGTCGTCTATTGTGATGCATCCACAGTAAAGCTTGGTTGTCTATTGATGTATATTTGTACGGTGATATCTATGCCACCAGGTAGCTTAAGATTCACGAGAAAAACTACCGAACTCATGATCTCGAGGTTGCAGCAGTAGTTTTTGCTCTCAATATTTGTCATCACTATCTCTACGTAGCTTATATGGATGTGTTCAACAACCAAAAGAGTATCCAATATGTTTTCCGTTTGAAGGAGCTTAATCTAAAATAAAAGGGGTCGTTAGAGTTGCTCAAGGCTTACGACATTACTCGCCCCTATCACACAAGTAAGGCTAGTGTTGTTGCTGATGCCTTGAGAAGGTTGTCAATACGGAGTACTGCTTATGTCAAGTAAGGAATCAAAGAGTGAGGAAGTTCCAAAATTTGCACGTTTGGGAGTTTGTTTGTTAGATTCCTGTGAAGGTTGAGTTGTTGTGATAAATAGGCTTGATCGTCATTAGTGTTAGAAGTGAAGGAGAAGCAAGAAAAGACCCCATCTCACTTGGACTAAAGGAAAATGTTCATAAGCAGAAGGTTATGGATTTTGAACAAGGGGGAGATGGTATGTTGAGATATCAAGGTAGATTGTTTGTTCCAAAGGTAGATGAGATCCAAGAGAGAATCATGGGAGAAGATCATAGTTAATGATATTCGATTAATCCGGGTTCCACGAAGATGTATCCTTACTTGAGAGAAGTCTGTTGGTGGAATAGTATGAAGCGATCTATTGCATATTTTGTCGCTAAGTGCCCAAATCGCCAACAAGTAAAGGTTAAATATATTGAATTGAAACCCTAATTTGGAAGAAACCCACATTCTTTGAATTGAAACCCTAATTTGATCAATTGAAAATTGAGTCAGGAAATTGAAATCTTTGGGAATCCTATGGATGAAAGGACTCCATTGGTGAATACACACATACCTTAATCCTTTAAGTTCAAGAAAATGGAATTTGGAGACTTGAATGGAACGCTATCTCTTATTCTTCTTCCTTATACTTGAGAGAACTTGGAAAGTCAATTTGGTCATGTTTAGGAAATTTAGGAGAATGAGTTGAAAATGTGTAATTTGGGGATTAGAACCTTTGCATAGGGCTTAGGGTAGAAGGTAAAATGACATATTATGGGGTTAAAAAAATTAGGAAAAAACCTACAAGCCCTTTAAAACCAACTGTCGAACTCACATATGATTTGGACCTACAAGCCGTACTGGTCAACCATAGATAGGCTAAGAAACAATTATTTCAGCCAATTTTTTACAGAATCCATGTACGGCTTGTACGTCTTCCTACGGTTCGTACATGCCAACCGTAGAAATAGAACTTTACCCCTTAAAATTTCACTTAGTCTGGGACTCACTTAAGAGACCTACCTATAACTCGCACGATGGTTGACAGACAATCCTAGTTAATCGTAAAAAGAGGTATTGGACTTGATTTTTAAAACATTGTTTCCCACTTCCTATGGTTGCCATCTATGGCCCGTAGAAGCTTCTACGGTCCATATATGTGACCTATAAACACAGACTTCAGCCCAAAATTTTATTTTGTTCCTTTTATGAATTCGGAGGAATTACACGAGCAATCACTCTTTTCTTTTTACACTATTATTTTTGGCAATGTATATCAAGGCGGCATTTCTCATTCGGCACATCGGCTTCTCTACTGGAGTCCGCCAACCTGATTCGATAGACACAAGTGCAATGCACTGTCATTTTGGGTGAGTTCGTGCTTTGTTGGAGATCCACCATTCTTGTTAAAAAATGAACAAGTGTGCACTTCTTTTTGCATTTTTCGCCATTCTTTCAAAAACCAATCTTTCCCTTGTCCACTTGCCTTCGTAGTTGCAAATCATCAACATTTTATCATAATAGGAAAATATTAGTCATTGATGACACTAATTATTGAGTTAAATAGACCTCAAATTAGTGAAATATACCACTCATGAACACCTCCAACCTAAACTTTTGATTGGCCTCAAGAAAATCAAGAACAAAATTAGCTCAATAAGGGTGTTTACCACAGTGCTCAATGAGAACTAATATTCAAGTTCTGTAGAAAGACTACTATCAACAATATTCTACACTCAATCAAGATAACAAAACTTCAACAAATGACTAGCTGGTCTCAACACAGGTTCTAGCTCTCATTAGCTTCTTATCAAATGCGAGAAAGTGTTTCAACAAGTGCATTCAAGTGCTCTCACATCAAGAATGATTTCATGCTCACACAAAGCAAATCAACAAAGGTGTAAGGAATCAATTCAACTCTCACTCTCTCAAAAGAGAAACACATGCAAGCTTTGTGCATAGGTTTGCCGATATTTTCCACTATCACATAGCCTAGATAATGAAAGATTACAAGGGTCTTTTACACTTGCAATGGGATTGAGGATTAAGGTACAATCAATTTGGCTTAGTGACTTTACCTTTTCAAAGCATTTTTGCAATCATCATCACCTCTTCTCAAGTTCTTATCCTTCTTTTTCATTTGAGAACTGAAACATTGACTTTTCACTAAATTTATTTGGAATCCCTTTTATTTCATTCACTTCTCCTTTTTATTTTCATTTTCAACAAAATTTTCATCATAATGACTCTTTTTTATAAGGTTGGGTTCCTTCATTTTGTAACTAACTCCAAAGTTGAGTCTCAATTCATCTTTTATTGCCCTTTACCTGGTTTTCATTCTTTCTCTATTTCCATGCCCCCAACTTAGGCTTTTGGACTAACTTGGTTATTCAAACATACAATGCTTCAAAAAGGATTTTGGGTGAGAAAGTAGCAACAATGTGGTTCAAGAGGCTTTCTTTTGTTTTTGCCAACAAATAGGTTAGGCACAAATGTTCACAATATGGATGCACACTTTTACAAGGCATTCTCAAAAGATTATGGACATTTGGGTTATCTTTTTGAATTGTAGCCAAAGATCATGTCTCACAGTTACCGAGATTCAAACAATTAATCTAACAAGTAAAATTCTACGACTCCACATATGTAACGACTCGAAAAACTAGTAGGTGAAACTACAGTCTAACGAGTGTGTTGTTAAGTTTGATGTGGTATGTTATGTTGTAAAATCAGTTCTCAGGTTTAGTTTGAGGGGTTTAGGGGTTAAACATCAATGTATGACTCCTCGAGGATCAACCAAGGGTCCTTGAGGAGGACCCTAAAGCCTAACTCCAAGGCTGCCCCAAAATAACAAAATCTGTCAAAAATTGAGGACCTACGGATGGGACCTACTGGGCGTAGGTCCATCCACCCCCCGTGGAACCAATCCATAGGTCAAGGGACAAAGTTGGTGAGTTGCAGACCCCACCCATGGACCTACATGATGGGGCGTGATTCTACTCATGATCCGTGGGTCCAGGGCGTGAGTTGCACCTGCACAATCTGACCAATTCCGCCAAAGGTAAGGGTAGGTTGGTAAATTCCTTTTAAGATTAGTTAAGTTAGGGGACGGTTTATTTTGATTATTTAGAGTTAGTTAATGCTTTTTAAAGTATTAAACACCTTTTTTCAATTCATTATTCCCAAAACACAAAAATAGAAACTACCTCCCCTCCAAATAATTCTCTCTGTATAAACCACCATTGGAGAAGAAGAACTCAAGGTTTGGAGCTCAATATTTCATATTTTCTCTTAAAATTTTGGAATTTTCTGCAATTGAGGTATGGTAGTTTTCATCCTTGGTTAGTTTCCACCCAAGGAGTCCCCTCAATACATGATTTCAAGTTTCCAAATTCCCCGAGAAAGTTAGGGTTTGAATCTAAGCATGGGTTCAATTTCAAAACGTGTTCAAATGTTTATATATGATTATTTGTGATTACATTAATGAATTAATTTTGTTTTAAGATAGAATTTCCCTATGAACCCATGAATCCCCAAAATTACTAAATTGTGAATTTTGATTTGGGATTGATTGATTATGAAAGATTGTGAAGATATTAAGTCTATATTGATTTAGTTTATTGAATTATATCATTATTCATGCCTAAATTTTAGTATTCTAGGTGTGTTTGTAAATTGTGATTCATGGCCTTGATGGGCAGAGCATGAATGATTTATGTATGATCATGATGTGAAGTATATGCATGTGATTTCAATGCAAGTAATATGACCAAGTCTTCAATGAAATTGTGTTATTATTGAAAGGTGATTCTCAATTATACACTTATGAATGATGATTATAGATTGTGAAAGTGTTCTTCAATGTAATGTTCCATCTTGAATTTGTATGCTTAGGGCATCCTTTTCTTGTATAGTTGAAAGTAATGTTGATTGATATACCTTGAATTGGTAGGCTTAGACATCATCTTCTTGTCTAAATAATGTATGTTGAGTTAAAGAACATGAATCGATAGGCCTATGTCATTACTTTCATAAATGACTAATGAAGTGTTCAAAGGCTATGTCTTGAATCTATAGGCTAATGGAATTCCTTTCATAATGAGCCAATGAACTAATGTAATGATGACTGTTGAATCGATACGCCAATGGCATTCCTTTCCTAACAATTCAATGAACTAATGTATTGATGAATCTTGAATCGATAGGCTTATGGAATTCCTTTCATGAGGATTCAACGAGCCTTCTTAATAATGTACCATGAATCGATAGGCTTATGGCATTCGTTTCATGTGTAATAATGTACCTTGGGTCGATAGGCCAATAACATTTCTCTTAAGTACAATAATATTAATGTGAATGAACTAATTTATGGTAATGGAGGCTAAGTATCTCGTGGATATGGTAAGATGGAAGCTCTCCCCACATTAGGCTTGGGTTTCAATGAACATCTTTCTTATCACCATAACTATGTGCCCACATAGGTTATTAGCTAGTGGATCCACCTAAGGTAAAATGTTACCAGTTCTACCTTAGGCAAGTAGACCACCTCTTTACGGTGTGGGGGTATGACACTTGATTCCATGTTAAGCTCACATGGTCGATGTCGCTTAAATCTTATTCCAATAATGTGAGATGCGTGTTATGGTTGCTTGAGAAGTTCTATGAAGTTTGGGTGGTAGTATGGGATGCCATCTATGCATTGCCACAGTAGGCTTTGAGAAGGCTATGGTGTGATTCTCCAATGTTTTAATGTCTAATGAATGAATGTGCTCTTAATGAAGCTAATGAGAATGTTGACTTAAATGCTTAATGTAATAATGCATGCTTTACTTGGATTGTATTATGAGTTACTTTCCTTGTCATGCATTATGAAATAAATGTGTTCCTTATGTATGAGTATTGACTAAATATTACTATGAAAAATGGTAAGTTCATCTAAGGTGACCTCAAAGTTGTACTTAGTGAGAATAGTAGTATGGGAGGCTATTCTTACATTGCACAAGTATAGCTTAGGGTTACTTAAGGTGAATATTCTAATGTGATGAAATGGGTTATATGTTGAATGTGATTGTATCTTATGCCTTTGGCTAAAGTTCATGATGTTTTCTAAAAATTGGCATATAGCATGATTTTCAACCAAACTGTCTTTTTAAGCATGGTTTTTGCATGGCTATCATATTCAGTACATTTTTGTGTGCTAACCCATATTTCTACATCTTTATAAAAGTGTAGGGTTTGTAGACCTGATGTTCTATTCTGGGAAGATAGGTTTCTAAGGAGCAAGGAGTTGAAGATTTGGTGAGTCCACATAGTTTCAAGGACGAACCCACTATTTCCCTTTATGTCTTTTATTTTATGTTTAGAGCTTTTGTATGGGCTATGTCCCAAAGTTTTTATTTGAAAGTGTTGTAGATGGTTTGAGACAAAGTATAGAAAGACTTCCCCTTGCTTTTATTAAAATGACTTCGATTGTAAGGAAAAGTTTTAATTTCGGCACTATTTTCCTATGCTCTTATGTTCATGATATGCTATGAGGCTTATATGAGACTTTTCAGATTCTTATACGTCGTGTCACGTCCGGGGTGTAGGCTCGGATTGTGACAAACATTGTATCAGAGCACAAGATTTTGGGATGCTTTAGGATGTCTCAAACCACGTATAGTAGAGTCTTGTTCATGAATGTGAATCGTGCCACATTTATGAATAGGAGGCTATTGGATGTTAGGAAAATCTCACTTCTTCATTCTTTATGTCATTCCATAGAGTTTAACTCTATAAAGTCTCTCTATCATATTCCTTATCCGATGGTCTCTAGGATATGACTACTCGAAGGGCTCATGCTACAATGATCGAGGGAGAAAAAGGTTAGTGGTGATGCCAATTGTGGCTATGTGACTAGATGAGTCTTGGTATGATAGAATTAGATGATGACCTTTGGTATAGATTGGTTACTTTATGGTTATGTTTTTTGTTGAAAGATTTGGGTGAATAAGGTTTTTTGGAAATACCTAGATGTGTGAAGTGAGTACACTCCTATAAGAAGGGTAGAAGTGTAATTCACCTTGGTTTAGAATCATCTTGTGGGGTCAGTGTGAAGGTTTAGTGATGATTTTCTTCGACCTTAGAATTGAAAGAAGTGATGCCTAAAAGTATTTGTATAGGCTTGCTCCCAAGGGGGAGATAATGTGCTTAGATAGCACGGTCATTGATTATCCTTGATGTTCATGAGTTATGTTTTCTTGAAATACTCACCATTAGAGTTGTAATGAGTTTGAGGAGTTTAGACCCGGTTTGGTAGACTCATATGAGACCTTGATTGGCATTGGTAAGGTTGTTTCTAAGCAAGAGTTGCTTAATGAGAACCTTCCTAGTTTAGAAGTACCGGTTGGGATCTTAAACCAACAAGTTAAGAAATAGAATGTTAAAGAAGTTCCATCAATGAAAAATGTTGAGGAGTGGTGTCCTAGTAAATCTTTTAGTAAAGGAAGGATGCTACTAGAGTTTACACCAAAATCGATTCAATGTTAATCGATCAAAACCAAAGTAGACAATATTTAAAAACTAGTCACTCGTTCCAGATATCACGAGATGATTCAAAATTGCAACCTAATTAATTCAAATAGACAATCTAAAAAGTGTCCTTCTCGAAGTAGGACTGAAATGTCGGGCAGCTTCATGGACACTATGAAGATCCGTCAAAAACTTTACTGTCCGTGATTCTCTCTATGGTCCTTACTTTGCAATCTCAAAACACTGTGGAAATCCACCACGGGCGGCATCACGAACCGCTATGATGACCACGGCCCGTGAAGCCTTCTGTGGTCTTTATTTGGTCCATCAATATGTAACTCTTCAAGCCCTCTTCACTGGAATATCTTCACAGTCAACTTCACGGATCGTTACAGGGACCATGGCCCATCAGAGGCGTTGTGATCTTTACTTCAACTTTTGTCTGAAATCTCAACTTCTCCATGTCTACTGCTTCATTACCACGAGCATTATCACGGCTCGTCAAGAGGACTATGACCCATCTAAGGCTCATTGTCTTCACTTGGACTTTGGTTATCAGTATCACAATTTCCACGTCACTGCATCATCATCACGGGTAATATGACGACTCGTCAATACGACCATGGCCCGTATTGGGCTCCATGGTGTTTCTTTCAAACAATCATTTTAAGCTTCTTTTTTTCCAACTTTTCTATGCACGTATAAACCTATTTAGACATTCAACACACATAAAATCTTACAAAAAATCACTCAATTCTAGCATTAATCCTTAGTTTTGTCATCAAATGTGCCAAGATTTCACAACACATCATGGAGGCATGATTAGAAAAGACACGTGTAAGTAGGAGTTAGAGGAAACTTTTATAGGGTTGGACTATATCACACGAACAGGAGTAACAAGAAAATGAAATGGTCGAAAATGTTGTAGCGCGCTTCAAACTGACAAGGACTCTACAAGCTCGACTTTATAGACAACCCTAAAACTCTTAAAATCTAGGCTCTGATACCAAGTTTGTCACGCACCGAGCCTACACCCCAAATGTGGCCAGCACTCGAGAACCATTTTTGATCCCCAAGTGAAACCTTGGCCTGGATAAGTGTTTAGCGGAAGACAAACTGAATCATAATGAAGCTGTAAAATACAATTTATAAAGTTCAAACTTAAGTAAATATTTAACTCAACTGTCTGAAAATACTTAAGTGCAATAATAATTATACATTGCAAAACAATCTAAAAACGTCTCAAGCAAAAGGGAAATACTATGAGACTCATCAACTCTAACTATCTAGGAAGTCTCTAATACTAGGATAGAAGTCAGGACAAGACCCAGGACAACTGAGCAATAACATGGAAGTAAATTGTGAAATACTATGGAAATAAAAAAGGCTCACCAAAGTTGTCTATAACGCAAAGTGATCTCAACTAAACGTCTATTGATGATCCTGAATACCTCCATATGAATCATAAAATATGTAGGTCGAATGACATCAATACATTTAATGTACGAGTATGTAATATAGCTGAATAGCAAACAACTGAATGAAAAGAATACAATAGATGTAGATACATAGTCGAGTGAATGTACATAAATAAGGAAGTGAAATCATTAAAACTTTACAAAATACGTTCTCTTTCTCTGAATTTTACCAGAATAAGTGATATATAAAAATACACTTTAACTCTATAGGGAGATTCTCTAACCGACAACAATCAATATAAGCTAAGTGATGATACAACATCTTGACCACGCTGCCAGAACTGTCCTATATAGTGTCAGGATATAGAACACCTCAACTAAGTGGATCCACTAAGCTATGTCCAAAAGCACTAAGGATTCCTCTAAAGAGTATGATCATTTACCCATGTTGGCAAGACTTGGTTTATGGGGGTTGTGAGTTGTCTAAACACTCCCTCATATCAGTGCTCAATAATACTCCCAATATTATTTACCTTTTCTCAATGTATAAAAACATTAATCTTTCTTTGGTTTGAGATAATTGCTCAACTATCCTCTTAAAAAAGGTAACTGCTCACTAGAAAGAGATTTAGTTCTATGCATCTTTGACAAAGAGGTAGGCGCATCCAGTAAGGGAACATCACCTCAAAGGATGGAGATATCCATGGATTGCAACTAGGTCACCTCTTCTTGGAAGGTAGAAAGCTCATCCTTTATGGTGTCTAGTACACCAAAACTACCCTTGGCCTTCTCATAGGCCTCAAGTCTAGTGGCGATGTTTTCTAACCTATCACCATGGATCTCAACAAACCCCTCACACTTAACCACTCTCTCTATCAGCAAAACTAAGGCCTTTTTAATGGCCCGATCAATGATCTTGGGCATGTTCGTCTCAACTCGGGTGGCTATAACATCTGCCAACCAGGCAAGGCTTCCCATCTGATAAATCATCACCTGTGTCAATGGTGACGGGAGATAGGAGTGGGGGAAAGTCTCAGAGCAGCACAAATAGAAACACTAGTACTAGTGGGAACAATAGAAGAATCACTAGCAGCAAGAGGATGAGGAGGCATAGGTGAAGAAATACTTGCCTACTCCACCGATGGAGCAGGTGTGCTAGCCTTAGTCAATAGTGTGGTGAGATAAACCACGGGCATCGTGTCTGGTGGTGGAGGCTTTCTCCTAGCAATGTCGTCTCGTAAGCACAAGCCCTAATCCTCCTGATATCGCTAGAAGAAGTTGGGTAATGCTCACATCTGTAGCTTCTCTATAAGGGATCATGCCCTCTCACACAGCTGTGTAATCTACACCAGAAATGACAGACAAGTGTGCTCTTTCCTGGCTCTAATCAGAATTTCATTAGGTATAATCACATCCATACATATGTACTAATTGTCTATGATTGTGACTACCAAAAGTGCCTTGTCATGACGAAGGATAGACTAAATCTTTGATGACATTATGTTACTACTGATGAAGCCAAATAAGTATCTTCCTACAATATTCAAGTCTTATTTCAAAATCTAGGCACCATCAGCCATCAAGAAGGGAGAAGAATCAGAAATTGCGAGGGGTGAACTACCTTTTCAATGAATTCAAGACATGTCACATCCAGAGTGAATATAGATGTTCTTGGAATGTCGGTATCCCTAATTCAATGTTAATAGCTCTGGCATTGCTTCATACTTCATTGCAAAGCACCTCCACTTCTTTAAGAGGTTTCCAAATTGTACCTTTCCTCTTCATTGGAAGGGCCGGAGCATAAGCATAGTAGAACTCTTGCTCCCAAGAAGGAATATAGGTGTTCCTTGGCTTGGCGAACCCCTCAAACTTACGGAACTGGATGGTATCCACGATAGCTGGGTAGTCACTCATGACTCTGTTAGTGGAGAGTCATCTATCTTTAAGGATAATCCTCTCTTCAGCAGCTTTGAGCCTATTGAGGGTTCTTGGAGCAATAATTGAGAGGACTCTAGGAGTAGGTGCTCACACAGAAGAGGGCTACACCAATTTTGAAATAATCTAAGTACTCTTCCTCACCACCCCTATTTTTGGGTTGTACCCTTTCTGGTATATATGCGTGTGAGGTTGTGAATTGTTGACGATTGGGAAGGCCCGTTATTGTATAGGCCCTGGTGTTTCTTTGGTGGAGGAGAAGGAGGATCTCAGTCTGACTCAGTATTCGATGTAACAAATTCCTTTCATTTAGTTCTTTCCATTACCTACATAGCACACATTCAGACATAGGAGTAGTGAAGGTTAGTTGAAATCAAACGCACATTGAATCAAACTTAAAAAACATCCCAGAATCTCGCCTATTGGGAAGGCAAAAAACAAAAAATAATCAGTGTGCTCGCTGAATTAGACCGTTGCAAGTATCTCATGATTCAGGTACAAAAAGTTGAGTCAATTCCAACTCGGTGATTCGCCAAGTCGGTTTTAGCAAGCTAAGACAAGTTCATCAAAAATAACAGAGCAAATAAAAAAAGACACATGTATCAAAGGAGATATGCACTCCCACTCGGTTATTCACCAAATGAGATTGGTGGACTAAGACAAGCCAGCTGAATGGGATAGTACCCAAGGTAATATATATGCTAAAGAGAACGAACTGATGCTTATTCAGCTATTCGCCTAACCTCCTTAGTGAGCTAAGATAAGCCACCGAACAGGAAGTGTTCAACCCACTGCCTAATTATTACATGTAACCCAACATAAACAACAAGTATGAATTTCCTCTCATCATTACAATCCACATATATTATGCTTATCTACCCATGGGAACTAAGAATCCCCTGAGATATCGCTAAGTATTGCAAGAATTGACGATTTTCCCTAAAGAAAGTATCCACCATGTTTATCATTAGGTAAAATCATGTAATTGGGTCAACACTAGGCTAATCAAACTTAATCAACATTAAATGTACTCAAACCCACCATAAATGTCAACCCATGAGCTACCCCCGAGACGCAGACACGGGACCTAGGACCACAAGTGATACCAAGCTAACCTTGTTGGTATGATCACGAGCATACTAAAGATAATAAACTGATGCGGAAGCTAAATCATAAATTAAGTCTGAAATGATGGGGAATACCCATATACTATAACTGAGATGAATGAAAACTGATGAGTTTAATACAAAGAAAATATTAACTTAATACTAAGCTGAATGTAACTATGTCTGAAAATAGCTTTTAACTGACTAGAAATGCTGGGACAGGCCCCAGCTAAGTCTACCAAAACTGAAACTAAAGAACTAAAATACTGAAAAGAAACTCATGACTATTTTCCTCGGAGAATGAGGACTCACCACTAATTCTACTAAACTGGTGATCAGGAACCAATCTAAGGGTGATCTGGATGTAGAGAACATGGACCTACGTCACGAGAAGATTTAGTGCATGTATGCATCAGTACTTGAAAGGTACTTAGCATACAGGATAGAGTAAAGCTGAAATAAATATATAACTGAACAAAGCAAATAAGCAATGATATAATCTGAACATGATATAGATACTGAAAATACTGAATACTGAGCTAACTGCTGCAATGACCAAATTTATAACATGCTGAGACTGAATATTGACTGTACTGATATATGGTCAATGCAATAGAGTCTGACTGAACTGTGGGAGCTACTAATATCCGACATAAACCACATGAGCTAAATGTGGAGTCCGATGTATACGCCCCATCGAGAGGACCTAATATACCCTGCCAGAGGTATAGAGGCATGTTGGCGTGATCACTAACTTATATTGCCCATAGAGGGGACTTAAACCTACGTGGCTCGTAGTTCTGGGACTATATGGGTACGCTGAACCCTAGTCCAACTCGGTATTATGCTACTCCCAATGAATTAAGTAATTAACACATTATGACTGAATTTCCGTAAGTTACTGGATAGCTCGAACTGAACATGCAAACTGAGAAAGCAACAATTAATCTGATAATGATGCATTAATAAACTGAGGCATGTATAACTGTATACTGAAATATCTGACCTAGCATGTGTAATTCAAGAACTAAAGAAATACATAACTAGGTTTCTGAAATTCATGCAATAGACTGAGTAATAACGTGATAATCTGATTTGGAACATTTAAATAACTAATTCAAGATGATCTGTGAAAATTCTAGAAACCCTAGGTCTGTCCATAATCATGGAATCAAGAATCTGACTGAATTCTAAGGACCTAATGGGCGAAAGGAACCCACTAGTGAAATCCCACATACCTGGTGATGAATTCCACGGAGAAATCCTTTAATTTCTGGGCTGGAACTGAAGAAAACTTGTTGCGTTCTTGAACTAGGGTTCTTGACCTTTTTCTCCTCTATTGATTCTAATTTTCTAAGTTTTGAATAACGATTTGACTTGGATAAGTTCTAGTTATGTTTCTAGTCTTAAATTGACTAAAACCTCATGATTTAGGGTCTAAACAACGTATCTAAGGGGTCGAACGAATAGGAAAAGACCAAAAGACCCCTGACTTAATTACTGTCAGAGTGACCGACGGACCGTAGGTCAATCGACAGTCCGTCGATTGGAGTCGTTGGTCGAGTCTGCCCGATAGGGCTTCACTAAAATGAGCATAACTTTTTACTCAGTGGTTGTATTTTAGCATACTCAGTGGCTTTCGAAAGAGGATTCAATTATCTATTATATCATAAGTCATGGGTCACATAATTCCTTTTGTGCTAAAATTTATGACCATCTGAAGTTGACCGATCAACAATTTTCAGCTAATTGGCTGCTGACCCTCATCTACGGTCAGACCTAAGGACCGTGGATCGAATGATGGTCCGTGCTGGTCGACTGTAGTTTGTGTCAGAGGCTGGGTAAAGGAGGTCTCGATCCACAGACACAACCCACGGACCGTGGGTCTGTCCGTGAGTCGGGACTTTTCCGATTTTCTAAGCTGGTTTGGGGAGGGGTTGCAGTGGTGAAATGGACCACCAGCACTGGCATTGGTCTGACCTACTGTCCATGGATGGAAACCGTGGGTTGCACTTGCAACTTCTAAAAATCTACATTTTTGGTCTATTTCAGATACGGGGTGTTACAATAAATATCAATTCAATTTCAAACTTCAATTAACACAATGAAGATTGACATTCTATAGACACGCATATTCAAATTTCTTATTGGTATAATTCAAATTGCACAATATTATGCAACCCAAGGAAATGTAACAAACAATAGCCTTAATGGCTTCAAGCCCACACTGATTATACAATTTAAAGCTCAAAAATCTCAACATAACTTGAAAACAAACATTAGTAGGAGAAAAAGTCAAGAAATTAAAAGAACTGGGGTAAGGTTGATGGTAAATCCAAGTAAATGCATTCTCAAACTTGAAAAGACACACTTAAGACTCATAATCCATCAAAAGAAGCAATGCAAGACAAAGGAGAGAAAAACAGTGCAAGATATCAAAGGGTTTGAATTTGAAAAGACCATTGGCCTTCTTATACTAGGCATGTTCAGCGATCACGACTAACATCGTTGAACATGTTCTAACAATCACCAATTAGAGCTCAAGCTCACCGAACATGTCTGGACAAAAACTATGTCTGAAGGCTGATTCAGTAGACTGGATAGTGTATGAATAGCACACTTTAGTATATCTCCAATTGGAGCTCTGATCGCCGATTTTTTCAATACACTTTTACACATGTTCAAGTTCAAAATGGTGGACAAGAATGAGCCCATTCAATACCTTCAACGCATCAACGATTAGTTTTTAGCATCGCCTATGCTTTCCTTTTCAATATTTCAACTTCTTCTTAACATTTACTCATAACTCACATTAAACATTAATGAAAGCAATAAAAACAAAACTAAAGTCTTGGGTTGCCTACAAGGAAATGGCTTTTTTACTGTTGTGGCACACAATAATTATCAACCTCAACAATCATTCTTGGAGTTTGGGAGGATGTCACTAGGCAACGTTCCCTTTAACCTTTGATTGAGATGAATGGAGATTTGGCACAATTAAGTGTAAATAATTGATAGATACCGAATGACAAATCAGAGTTTGGGATAAAATTGAGAAGACATTCTTCAATCCTTTCAACACATTATCTGACCCTTCAACGTTAAATATCCTTGTAAGCATTTTGTGAGTGCGGCATCCTATAGGCGTAGCTGGTTATTTTGGGCATGGACTATCATTGGTGTGGGAAACCCCAATTTCCACAACTCCAATCTTTCCAACCACCATCTCTATATTTGCTCTAACCCTGGTTCCCACCTCATCGTTGATAATTGGTGTGGGAACCCCCATATGATTTCCCAAATATTAAACTCCCTCATTGTATAATGCCTCAAACATGGAATCATCTGGGCACTGTCCACTTTTGATTCTAACAACATTTACCGACATAAGTCCATCTCTCATGACATGTTTAGACAACAAATCTAGTTGGGTCATCATATTGGCCATGTTTTTTCATCTAATTCATGGTCCTTCTCAATTCTTTCAATGATTATACCCAGGTGCAGAGTAGGTACTTGGTCTTCTTTAGTATGTCATGCTCGGTTAACTTTGCTCATATCATCTAGAAATAAAGTAGCCACGTCACGATTTTTTCATTAATCCACCTTGGACCAACTGATCAGCCAAACCTTTATTGACTGAATCAAGGCTAGAATAGATGTATTGTAGCAGAAAATTGTCCGGAACACCATGCATTGGACATTGAAAAAGTAGCTTCTTTAACCTCATCCACATCTCATGTAGATGTTCACCTCAAATACGCTTGAAATTTTGGATTTGGATTCGATGTTTAGCAATCTTTGAGGGTGGAAAGATTCTCTCCAAGAAGGCATCAGTAAGTTCTTTAAAACACTCAAACGTCCTCTTTAAAACCAATTAAAAGGGACTGCGGTCGTCGTCAATTAAAATACCCAATGAAGAGTCTGGATCGAATCCCACAGAGAATGGTATATCATGGAGAATTCCTATCCAGAAATTTTGGTTGTAAGATCGCTTATTTGTAATAGTAAGAACAACTGGGTAGATAATTCCACCAATTTAATAGAAAGCTTTGGTAATCGGTGATCACAATTAAACTAAAATACCAAAGAATTCAAGAGTAAAGAAGGAATCTAGGGGTGCGGGTATTGGAAATCGATGTTACATAGGGGTAATTGTGTTGCTCTATAGTGATGAAGATTAACGAATAGCTATGTAATCTTCATTGACGCTAATCATCTTTTGATATCAATGCATCTATGCATGGAATCTACTTTCAGTCTCATTTAAATGTCAATCTAAACAACCCAATAACTTACTCTATTCTCTCTTTCAAGAATCGAAAAAATATATTCGACCCATAACCTCTATTTTCAAGCAAGTTACAGTTATAAAACTTAAATTTCTAGTATTGGACTAATTACCCACTCCGACAAATCTTTTTCGAGCATCAATCAGGAATTAGTAGGAATTAAGTTTGCAACCTTAACCCATAAATTAACCCCATGCTTATTAGAAAAAATTCATGTATGAACAACAGCAAAAAAGAGCATTGTACAATACTCACTACTTTAAATAAATATCAAACCTCACAATTGCACCCCTAGATCTTGGAGTTTTAGGCACCATCATAAAAAGTTAAAAAATATACCATTGAAGAAAGCAGACATGGGTAACATAAATTTAGTAATTACAAGTAAACTCACTTTAAATTCAACTTCAGGTTGTCAGTTTTAAGCACAAAGTTGTAAACCCCCAAAAGGTAGAAAATGTACTTAACTAAAGTAAAGTGTTCTCTCTCTAAACTCTATTTCAAAACTAATTTCTTCAGACAAACTATGATGATCCCTTCTTTTCTTTCTCTTGAGCTACTTATAATTTTCTAAAATTAGGCCCAAAAACCCAATACATGACCCAATAAGCGACATTAGTCGAGCTTGCCGAGCTAGTTTGGTGAATTACCTCTTACTCCTCAGCTCGTGTTTTCATGCTCTAGGCTTAAGGTGTTTAAACCTCATTAGGCGAACTCGATTAAGTTAGCCTTTGACGTTCGACGAATGTCCGAGAACAACCTTGGTTCGTCTGCCGAGAAATCACTCTTTTCTTTTAACACTTTCATTTGGGCGATGTTTATTACAAGGCCACCTTTCTCATTCGATGCATCACCTTCTCTATTAGAGTCCGCCCACCTAATTCGATAGACATAAATGCCATACACTATCATTTTGTGCAAGATCATGCTTAGTTGGCGATCTTCCCTTCTTGTTAAGTGATCAACAATGTATGTTTTGCACTTCTTTTTGCATTTATGTCATTTCTTCAAACATCAATCCATGCCCTATCAATTTAGCTTCGTAGCTGCAAATCATCAATATTTTATCATAATAGGAAAAAATTAGACATTGAGGATAGTAAATATTGAGCTAAACAAATCACAAATGGGAGAAAATCTACCCGTCATCATACCTCCTCTTCACATGCCCAAACTATCTCAAAAAAATATATATTGAAATTAACTGTTTAGACAAAAGAAAGAAAGATATATACAGAATAAAGAAAGATAATATTATCAATAAAAATTGCCCTTCATATTTGATCACTCATACTCTTCGATAAAATATTTTGTCATTTTTATTTGTACTATTCAACTGTAATTTCCACTTCAAATACTGATAGAATCCCTATGTCTTTGCAAAACAAAATAATAAAATACTGATTGCATTAAATCACTCTTTGAAAAATAATATTTTTTTCTTATAGTTTTTGTGCATTTTTGCAAAAAATAAAGAGAAAATGGTCTAAAATCCCCCTAATCTATACCCGAAATCCCAACTACACACTCCTATTACCCCCTAGAACTTTATATTTCTCTATTTTCTGCACGCTTAAGTGTTGACCTGTCATAGGAGGTGTTCTCACCTCCTCTAGGCACGTTAGAAGGTGAATTTTGATGAAAACTTCCTCTTTCTCCAACAGTCATCTTCCCCGCCCTTAAATAAACCATTGTTTCTTCTTCCCCACCATTAACCCTTGTTCCTTTTGTAAAAAAAATCACAATTTTCTCTAAAAAATAATTAGGGTTTAGTTGTTTATGTTCATTTCTACTTCATATCTTGAATTTAGGGTTTGTAATTTGCTCTAATTTCTTATTTAGGTCTCTAATTTGAATTTTGAATTTTATCAAAATTCATCAAAAATGGAAAATGAAAACTTGAATAAGCTAAATCAGTTGATAAACTACGAAATCAAGTTGTAAATACACAGCAAAATCCTTCGATCATGAACAGAAATGCATATGCAGATAGAGAAGGAGAGGAAAAGGAGAAAGGATGATTTTTGGGTCTTATACGTTTTAGGAGGGAAATGGGGGAAAAAAAGGAATTGGGAGTTGAAAAGGTGGGGGACCCGGCGCGTGCAATCACGTTGGACTATTTGTTTGGTTTATGTGTTAAGGTCAGCGTTTGAGTGTGTAGAAAATAGAGAACTATGAAGTTCAGGGGGGTAATACGACACCCATGAAGTTAGAGTGTGTAGTTGGGATTTCGGGTATAGGTTGGGGGGGGGGGGTTAGACCATTTTCTCAAATAAAAT